>PVJC01022630.1:0-27115 GCA_004026665.1 Murina feae
AGCAAGGCCGGCTGGACGCAGGTTTTGCGGTTTCTCTCCTATAATTGATGCTGTTCCTTTAAGGGGAGGTGCCTCACCTCAGCAGCTTCTATAATGAAACAATTGTTACACTTAATTGTTGCAAAAGTGTGTTTTGCTTCAGGCCAAAGGCTAAGGAGTCAGCGAGCAGGTAGTTTCCCTTTCGCTCCTGCTGCAACGGATGCTGCCTAAACGTTTACTCAGGTTCGTGAGTGGCGGCCGCCATGTTGGCTTGGCTAATTTGCATACAGTCGTTCTGATTGGCTGTGGGTGTCCCGGAGAAACGGTTAATTTTACTATTCCGCTTTTATTAGTTTAGATAATACTAGTAAAAGCATTGTGTCATATTAAATTCTCAATGTGATAAGGTAGAAGAATGTGTTGTCCATGGTAGACACAGAGTGAAGTATTTCAGGGTTAAATGGTATGATGTAGACAACTCCCTTTCCATTGATTCAGGAAAAAATGTGTGTGTGTAAAGAGAGAAATAAAGCAACTGAGACAAAAGTTAAATATTGGTTTATCTAAATAAAAAGTACATAATCGTCATTATATTAGTCTTACAACTTTTCAGAAGGTTGATTTTTTAAAATATATTTTTATTTATTTCAGAGAGGAAGAGAGAGGGAGAGAGAGATAAAAAACATCAATGATGAGAGAGAATCATTGATCAGCTGCCTCCTGCATGTCCCACACTGGGAATCAAGCTTGTAACCAGGGAATATGCCTTAACCTTGAATTGAACCATGACTTCTGGTTCATAGGACAATGTTCAACCACTGAGTCATGCTGGTTGGGTTAGAAGGTTGAGTTTTTAAAACTTAACATACTCTTTGAGATAAAAGGAAAAAAGAATTAGAAAATAAAATAGTGAGATGCTGATCTGGGGCTCTCAGCAAAGAAGCTAGTGTTACAGGGGAAATGACATAATGCTCCAATGTGATAACAGAAGGGACTTGTACCCACTTCCACCTGGATTCCGGGGAGACAGTGGCCTTGCCTGGAGGAATAAGGCAGAGAGCTGAGGGCCAAGAGGGCTCAAGACAGCTAACCACATTACCCAAGGCAGCGCAGGGCAGCTCAGGTTTGCATTGTTTTTAGAGTGCTTCAGAGGGACTTATACATTGCCTGCAATGAGCTCATCTCCCTGATACCATGATTCTATCTGCCACTCTAGGAAGAAGGATGGAGAGAAAGAAACTCTCAGCTTCCTGAATTTAAACCTGGAAAGATTGAGTTTACCCACAAGTGACTAATTTTATGTTTCATGCCACTCAGCAGAATGGAGCTTGATATTGAGGGTTAAAAAAATGGAGTGTTAAATTTCTTGTACACCTGAGTTTCTGGGGCCTCAGAGTCTATACCCACAACATTTTCTGTCTAATAAGCAGATATTACTTGGAGGTTGGTAAGTTATTCCAAACCTTGGGCATTGGTAATCTAATCTGTATTCTGTTCCCAATAATTCTCTGCGATCAGTATTAATGATCTGGGCAAAAAGAGAGAGGGTGATTTCACATTTATGAACATCAAATATGATTACCCAGATTTTGCCCTCCAGCAGCCAAATTACTCTTCTGGGAAATGCTTCTCTGTTAAAATGACAAACACTTTTAAAGTGACAAATACTTTTAAAAATTAGTGTGTGGGAAGGCTTTCTAAAATCAAAATCCAATTTCAGTGATAACACAGTTGTTTCTTTGAGCTCAGGCAAGGCACCTCACAGAATTTTGGGAAAATTTACAGCTACAATTACCAGCTCAAAGTGTGTTTTACCAGTAAATGTTAGTCCTTTTAAAAAAAATGAGAAGTGCTCCTTGTAATCTGTGTTATTAAGCTAGATTTTTACTTGGCAGCACTCAAGGTGGGGATTCTTGCAACATTAAAATAACAATCTCCTCTGTAGATTTTTAGTACCTTGGGAATTCAAAGATCAAGTTGCTTGGAGACCCCGTGGAATTTGCAGAAAAAGCAAACTCTAATCTTGACATCTGTAATTAATGTTTTATCTTACTCTAAAAATTCCGTGTGCTGGCAGCTTAGTTGATCTTTGGAGCTGAATAGTGTTCTTGCTATACTACATCCCACACGACTTTCCATCCAGCATGGGGGTGGGGGTGGCGCTTTAGAGTTCTATATGGGTTCTTCTCCTGGGTCACAGAATTAAGCTCTTGCTCTTGTTATGCAGTAGATGCAAATGCCTAGGTTTCTTTTCAATCCAGCTCTCTGCAGGTTTTCTAAGCAAGGCTAATGCTGGCCTGGTTTCAGTACTTTTTATACTGGGATCTCAGAACAATGTGTATGCATGAGTAAAGCACAGGATCAGTTGAAGGGTGCAAAAAAATATCTGTGCAGCATAATATGCAGTGAGATGTGAAGATATATGTATAATTCTGGCACAATTTAAAAATATATATCTTTTCCTCAATAACCCAGACCTTTGGCCACTTAGCATTTGGCCATTTAGACAATAGCATTATATAACCTTGACTTAGATGTGTACCCACACATTCACACACATACAAATATCAATTTTAATGGGACCAAGTAAGGCATATGCTAGTTCTAATTGCTCCAATATTTTCTCACATATTTATATTGTAACTCTTTGGATTGAGATAGATACACAAGCACTTGGCTAACACAGAGATCAATACCACAATCAAAATTAGAAAGGGAGAAGCCATTCTTCACCTCACTCTTAAAGACCATTTCTGGACTTGTCTTTGAAGCTAAAGCTGTTAGAGAGAGCACTGTAGTCACCCTGTCATTCATTCAACAAATATGTATTGAGCTCCTACTCTGGGACCTGGCATCTTTGCAGAGGATGCCACAGTAAACAAGATGGAGTAGGTCTTACTGCTAGATTAATCTAACATGATAGTGAGTGGAGAGAGACAATGAACATGAACAAAGCTTTAAAAATAATGGTCAGATGGTGATAAGAGCCTAGAAAAAATTAAAATGGAGTGGTATCTTAGAGTGGCTTAGGGTGGCCTCAGATTGAGGGATCGGAGGCATTCCACTGGATATGATTTTTGAACTGAAAGCTGACTCACAAGTGTTTAGGATATAGCTCTGTCTTCTGATTTTTTAGGTCATTTTATGGTCTAGCCATGAGAAAAAGATATCACTGGTACACATTCAAATGTAGTTATTAGAATAAACATATTCTGGGTGGGGTTCTATATTATACCCTTAGTGTCCCCCTTCTTTCTTTTTAAGCTTCATTCTAAAATGATATTATACCACTGGAATCCACTTTGGATATATAAGTGGTAAGTCCAGACCCATTAGCTGTGAGTGATACAGAAATCCCAAAAAGATGTTCCAGCAGAGACAAAAATAATGAGTTCATTGCTATGTTGGCTGCCATAGGCTTGCACATCTCAGCTTCTATCAGTGACCAAAATCATCCAACAAAATGACTCTTTAAGTGCTTATGATGGAGAACAGCTACCAAGACACCCAGGCAAGCATTCTTCCAATCACATTTTCTGCAAATTCATCAGCCAGCAGTTTCATGCTCAGGGCAAGGGGCACACATATTTCTAGTCAGGCAATATATCTATTACGATGCTGTAGGATGTTCATAGTCTATCATTTTGTATTTCATGACTTATGAATAGTAGTCAAGATGTATGACTTACAGACTTACAACTTACAGTCAACAGAAATAGCCACCTGAAGGCGTCACCATGCAACATTCTAAAAATGGTTATAAAAGAAAATAACCACTAGTCATATAATCGTTTACTCTCCCTAACTATTTTGGGTATGTAAAAAGAAGAAATCTAACTAGATGAACTCTAATTCTAATTCAGTTTTAATTTTAGTTTTCAAGGATTCCATGAAAATGATTCAAACAATATTTCTTTCTATGTAAGGTAAGATGCAAAACATTTTTATCATCAAGAAAGAATAGTACCTGAGCATTTTGAGCTCTGTATCCATCGGGAATATGCTTGGCTGCAACTAATAAAAGAGTTAACAATGTCTTTAACAAAAAAGGGTGGTTTTTTTGTGTGTATGTTTTTGTTGTTGTTGTTGTTTTCAACAAAACCAAAAATCTGCAGGTAGGCTTCAGTAGCACACACGTTAGAATCAGACTACCTTTTGATCTTTTCTTCACTTGCAACTTCAAGTTCACAAAATGGATCATACAATTATAAAAATCATACCCTCACAACTGGCTGACTAGCTTCGGGGAGAAAGGCGTGGTGCCAATTAGGTGTGATCTTTCTACCTGGAAAACAAAGTATTTCGTAGAAGCCCCTCAGCAGCCATTCCCTTTGGTCTCATGGGTCACATGGCTGACTGAAGGTCCAGGGACGGCCTCAAAAGTGAGCAGTCATCTTTTCCAGCCAGCAGAGTGGTGATCACTTTAATGGCTCTAGGGTCAGCCATGTAGCCATGTCCATTCCTATATTTCAGTATTATATCTTAACTAGTGGCCTGATGCACAAACTTCATGCACGGGGAGCGGGGTGGTGTCTCTCAGCCCGTCCTGCACCCTCTCCAATCTGGGACCCCTCAGGGGATATCCAACTGCCGGTTTAGGTTCAATTCCACAGGGGTCAGGCCTATACTGGCAGTTGGACATCCCTCTCACAATCTGGGACTGCTGGCTCCTAACCACTCACTGCCTGCCTGCCTGATTGTCCCTAACCACTCTGCATGCCAGCCTGCTTGCCCCCAACTGCCCCTCCTTGCAAGCCTGCTCGCCCCCAACTGCTCTCCCCTCCTGGCCTGATTGCCTCTAACCATCTCTGCCTCGGCCCTGCCACCATGGCTTTGTCTAGAGGATGTCTGGAAGATCTCTAAGGTCTCCCAGTCTAATTAGCATATTACCCTTTTATTAGTATAGATCATTAGTATAGATAGAGACCTAGTGCACAGATGAGGGATGGCTGGTCCGCCCTGAAGGGGGTCCCAGATCAGGGTGGGGGTCCCCTTGGAGGGCAGGGCCAGCCTGGGTGAGTGGCCTGGGGCATTTGCAGGCCAGCCATGCCCCCATCAGGGTGGGGGTCTCCAATGGGGGTGGTGCCAGCTTGGGCGAGGGGCTGGGGAAGTTTGCAGGCCAGCCATGCCCCCATCAGGGTGAGTGTCCCCATCAGGGGTCGTGGCCAGCCTGGGGGAGGGGCTGAGGACTGTTTGGGAGCAGTATGCAGGCTGGCCAAAACCCCAGCTTTGTCGAGAAGGATGTCTGGAAGTTCTCTGGAAGATCTCCCGGTCTAATTAGCATGTTACTCTTTTATTAGTATAGATTTCTCTACATATCTCCTTTATTACAACTCTCGAGATAGTTATACCTAGGATTTCACTAACATGCAGATGTGGCACCAACATGAAACTAGTAAATAACTGAAATTTAGGAAGGTACTGGCTTACAGGAAATGCTAGCAGGGAAAAACGAATACCAATTGAGTCAAGCAGGAATGCCTCAACATTTGTCAAAACAAATTAAGGCTAAAGTTGGCTCATTTTAAAAAAATCAACTTTCTAATTGTAAAAGAAACACCAGCTTATTAAACAAGAATCTTAGATTGTCAGGAATTATAAAGAAAAAAATGAAAGTTGCCCCAAAGTAACCCCTAACACTTGGTATAAGCCCTTTCAAATGTTTTTCTAAGCATTCTACATATGTTCTTCCTTCCTGCACTCCATTCTTTCTGTAACTATGCTACATTCTTCTGAAGTCTACTTTCCTTCACTAAATACATCCTTGTCTCTCTTCATGTAGTTGCTGTGTCATAATCCATGTGTAGGGGTTAAAGAGTACAGACCCAAGCCAGACTGCCTGGGAGCACTCCCCCTCCCCCATTCCCTCCCCTCCTTGCCCCATACTCTACCATGAGCAGCTGCATAACCTTGGGTAAGTTACTCGACCTCTCTGTGGTTTACCTTCCTCATCTTTAATGTGAGATAATAATATTACCTACACAGAGTATTATTTCAAAATATTAGATGAGTTAATCCCTATAAGGAAGTAAGTACAGGTTAGGTAAATAGTAAGTGCTCAGTAAGTGTCAGCTATTTTAATTGTATGTAGCTATGTTAATCAATTTCATTAATCCCAAATTAGTGGATATTATTATTGTTTTAAAATATTTGATTTGAGTGGCCTTGAGAATAGGATACATTAATGTCCTTGAGAATAGGACACATCTTTGGACACATATCCAATAATTTTCTAAGGATACATGCCTTCAAATATAATTGCTGGGCCAAAAATATATCCAACATTTTGAAATTTGACACTTACTTCCAAGCTGCCCTTCAGAAAACTGGTTCCAGGCCATGTAGGAGTGCTTATTTTATTGTATAAGATTGCCCGTTTTTCCACACCATTTTGTAACTGGTCAGTGGGAAATCTCATTACTCTAAATTTGCATTCCTTAGATCAATAAAAAAGTTTTAAACTAAAAATGTTTTAACTATTCAAATTCCTTTTTAAAAAAATGAAGGATTAGATCCTTCAAGGCTTATTTGATATTTTTTGTTGTTATAGGCAGTGGCTAGCCTATATGCTTTTAAAATTACAGACTCCAGTGGCAAAAGTGAGCCTAACAATTTTCTGAACACTTCTTTTTACATTCTCCATGACTGCAACTGAATTTTTCTCATTTTGACAAAAATATCTACTCAAGAGAAATTTTCAGTCTTTGTGAGATATGTATCTCAGAAAAACTATAAAAAGAAATATAGTGAAGAGATGTGGAACAAAAACAGAAAGAAAATTATTTTAAATCGGAATGGGCTTCTGAATTAGTTATCTGATTATTTTAAATTTTTGATTACATTTGATTTGCCTCAAATTGCTAGGGACAAAGGATCAGATTTGACTGTGCTCCTGTTTGACTGTGCTCCTGGTGTACACCTTTGGAGGAAATATAAAATACTTAAGGACCATTTGCCTCAGCATCACTCAGAGAACTTAAACATCTGATTCTGCAGTTCAGTTCTCAAACAAATGATGAGTCTCAAAAGATACAGACTGGACAGCTCTATCTCTTAAAGGTCCTCCCCAGAGGATTCTTATACACACCCATGTTGGGAGAACATTGGGAGATGCCAGTTTATGAATATTTATTCATTCAATTGTTCAGCCATTCATTGAAAGAATAACTGAAATAATTACTGAGCACCTACTATGTGCCAACCACTGTTAGACATGATAGAGCCGTGTGTGTGTGTGTGCGCGCGCGCATGTGTGTAGCAAAGGGGATTCTATAAACATGCATTTTATTTCTAGGAAGAAGTTTTATAGATTTTATCAGATTCTCAAAAGAGAAGTTAGATCAAGGATCAGTAACCCTTGGATCTTAAGCTAGAATATCTAATTTAGCCATAGAAGGCTCATAGTTAGAATGAATGTCATGGGATACTATTTCTACACTGAGTTACCACATTGGCACTCTCTCCAAGAATTATAAAATGCCTCATGCTTTGTAAGTTCAGTTCCCTGGTCAGTATGGTAAATGCTTCATATTTATATACTAGGGACCCGGTGCACAAAATTCATGCACTGGATGGGGGGGGGTCCTCAGCCCAACCTGCTCCCTCTCACTTATTGGGAGCCCTCAGGGGGTGTCCTACTGATGGCTTAGGCCCGCTCCCTGCTTCTCTTGGGGAGTGGGCCTAAGCCGCAGTCTGGCCTCCCTTTGTGGGAGGTCACCAGTTTAATCAGGGGACGCCATCAGCCCCATCACCCTGCTGCTGCAGCCACTGCCACTCACCACAGCCACCAAGGTGTTTTCATCAACACAGACTCCAGTCCCTTCACCATGAAAAAATGACAACTTTCTTTAGGCATTTTCAAGATGTGTCTTTCACAGGATATGACATTTCTTTCTTACTTTTTTTTTAATCCTCACCTGAGGATATGTTTCCATTGATTTTTAGAGAATGTGGAAGAGAAGAGAAAAACAGAGAGAAACATCAAAGTGAGAGGAACAATTCGATTGGTTGCCTCCTGTATGAACCCTGACCTGGGCCCCAGCCAGGGAGGAGCCTGCAACCTAGTTACATGCCCTTGGTCAGAATTGAATCAAGACCCTGTAGTCAGCAGGCTGAGGCTTTATGCACTTAGCCAACCTGGCTAGGGCAGGATATGACATTTCTTAGCCCTCCAGCAGTGGACCTTCCTTTTTTTTCTCCAGGAGTGTGGTGGAAAAACCCTAGATCCCCTTTTTGGATCCTTATTACCCAAGTTACTAAGAATATTACCAGTGGCATACAGGGAGCTTAGGCAATGAGTGGTCAGAAAAGGTGTTTCCTCTGTAGTTCACTCCGATCACCAGCTCCACCCCTGCCCCTCCAATCCCAGCTCCACTTCTGTCCAGGCCTGTAACCTCTGGCTAAGGCTGCAGGCCTGGGTAGGGGACCCCCAGACCCCTGTGATCACTGGCTCTGCCCCTGCCCAGGCCTGCAGTCTCTGCCTGAGGAGCACTCCCCCTCCGATTGCCGGCTTCACAGAGCCCAGGCCTTTGCTATATCACCGGCTCTGATTCTGCCCCCTGCCATCACTGGCTCTGCCCTTGCCCCACTGGCAGCCTCTGGCCAAGGCTGCAGACCTGGGCAGGGGACCCCCACACCTGTGCATTGCCAGCTCCGCCCATGCCCAAACCCCTGCCCCTCTGATCACTGGCTCTGCCCCTGCTCAGGCCCTGAGATCGCTGGCTCTGCCCCTGCTCCACTGCAGCCTCTGGCCAAGGCTATAGGCCTGGGCAGGAGACCCCCAGACCCCTGCTTTGCTGGCTCCACTGGTGCCCAAACCCCTGTGATTGTAGGCTCTGCCCCTGCTCCTCTGATCACTGGCTCTGCGAAGCCCAGGCCCCTGTGATCTCTGGCCTGGCCCAGGTCTTATGCCTGAGTAGGGCACCCTTATGCCCTTCTAATCACCTGCTCTACCCCTGCCCCTCTGATCACCGGCTCTGCCCTTGCCCATGTCTGAGGCCTCTGGCAAAGGCCCCTGGCCTGGTCAGGGGACCCCCAACCCCTCTGATCACCTGTTCTGCCCCTCAGGCCCCCGTCTCTCCAGCCACCTGCCTGGCTAACAGGCCTGACCACTTCAGTGGCGAGGCTGAGCCAGATTGGGCACCACCATCTTGTGGCTATGGACACTGCCATCTTGTGACCATGGGGGTGGCCATCTTTGTGATGTAGTGATGCCTAATTTGCATATTACTCTTTTATTAGATAGAATAGGATGTGGCTATGGGTGCCACCATCTTGTGGCTAAAGGGGCAGCCATCTTTGTGACAGAGTGACACCTAATTTGCATATTACTCTTTTATTAGATAGGAAGAAGACCTATATTAAGCACTTTTAAAAAATCACTATGTTAGGTATATATTGCTGCATTATAAACCACCCAAAGTTAGTACTGTTTCCTACTCATGGTTCTGTAAGGTCAGCAACTTAGACAGGGCTCAGTTGAACAATCCTTCTATCTAGGAGTTCTAAGGCCTGGGATTGAAATTCCACATCACTTTTGCCACATTCATGAGTCAAGGCATTTCACAAAACCAGAAACAGACTCTGCCTCCTAATGAGAAAAGCCACAAGTCACAGTGCAAAGGAGCTACACACACAAGAATCAGTGTGGTCATCTTGCAAACAATCTACTATGTCTGTGTGTGAAAGAATTTATAATGAAAATAGTATATCTGTAATTTGCTTGAAAAGTCCCAGAAAAAAAAAATGATAGGGCAATAATTGAAACAAAATCATCAAGTGACCTTTGTTAAAACTTGATGATGAACTCGTGGGGTTATTTACATTAGAATTTCTTTTTGGTCCTTTTTTTGGATTTCCTTCTCTCTGCTTATGTTGCCCATCTGTAATTGCATGCTCTCTACTTTATCCATGAGAGCCTATAGCATATAAATCATAGACATTTTAAGTTCCTAGTCCGATAAGTCCAATATCTCTGCCATGTCTGGTTCAGACTTGTTCTTTCTCTTCAAATTGTGGTGTTTTTTGTTTTGTTTTACTTTTGAGATGCTTTGTCATATTTTTCATGATAGCCAGACATGTTGTGCCAGGTTAAAGTACTCCTGTAAATAGGCCTTTAGTAGTGAGGTGTGGGGAAGGGGAACTGCTCCACTGTCCCATGGTCAGGCTTCAGACTTTAAGTGGGTCTATGTCTCTGGACTGTGAATGTCACAAGTGTTTCCCAGTTTCTTTCTCCCTGTTTAAGTGGACAGAATGGTTGGTTAGAGCTCACGAGTATTTCCCACCCCCAGGTCAGTTAAGCTCTGATAACATGCCAATGTTGGGCTCTGGTTAACTACTTTTTCTGGAGTCAGGTCTTGTTAAGGGAACAGAGTGTTCTGTCTTATTTTAAAACTAGGGGCCTGGTGCACAAAAATTTGTGCACTTAGGGGGTCCCTCAGCCCATCCTGTGCTCTCTTGCAGTCTGGGACCCCTTGGGGGATGTCCACCTGCTGGCGTGCCTGGTCAGCCTGGGTGATGGGCTGATGGCTGTTTGCAGGCTGGCCAAACCCCCTAGTGGGGACCCTCACCCCATGGGGGTGTGGCCAGCCTGGGTGATGGGCTGAGGGCCGTTTTCAGGCTGCCCACAGTCCCTTCAGGGTTCAGGTCCCTACTGGGGTGCCTGGCCAGCCTGGGTGAGGGGCTGAGGGCCGTTTTCAGGCTGCCCACATCTCCCATTGACCCAATGTCCCAGTGAGGCTGGCTGGAATCAGGTTTCTGGAATTTATTTATCTTCTATAATTAAAACTTTGTTGCCTTGAGCAGAGGCCTAGTCAGGCAATGAAGGCTCCTGTTTGCTTCAGCTCCATAGCTTCTGTAATTGAAACATTGTTGCCTGGAGCAGAGGTGTGGCCGGCCTAGGCAGGCAGTTTCAACTCCATTGCTGGTGCAACAGAAACCTCCTGTTTGCTCTAGCTCCCTGGCAGCTGGCAGCCATCTTGGCTGGGTTAATTTGCATACGGCCACTCTGATTGGCTGGTGGGCGTGGCTTGGGTGTCTCAGAATGATGGTTAATTTGCATATTACTCTTTTATTAGATTTGATCGCTCCTTTTTCCTTCTCCTGCTGGAAGCATGATGGGATTTTTCTCCAATATTTGCTGTGGGAACCTGGTCAAGCTGCTGAAGGTAAATCTCACAATATTGTGGGCCTCTCCTTATGCCTGGGTCCCCTGGAGTTTTTAACTCTCAGACTTGTCCACACTGAGCCTCTAGCAATTCATCCCTACAGCTCTAGTTTTCCTATGGGCTCCTGAATCTCTGCTCCAACAAGACATGCCTCCCTGCATTCAGCTGTCTGTCCCTCCAATCTTGGGGACAAGTGTTTGCCTTGTGTTGTCCCCACTCCTACAGATCGCAGAAAAGTTAATTTTTCAAGTCAGCTTTTTACTGGTTGTTAGGACGGAGTTTTACTTCTAAGTTCCTTACATGTGTAACTGGAAACTGAAGTCACATTAGTTTCTACTTTTGTATGTGTTTGTAATTTTTTAAAATAAAAAGGTTAAGATTAAATGAACAAAACACATGCACTCAATTAATCCTTACAATAATTCTCTTCTCTTTTATATCTGAGGACATTGAAATAGGGGCAGTCATGTGACTGGCCTTTGCTAAGGTGTCACATCTATACCTATAAAAGAGAAACATGCAAATTGGTGTCACTCCGCTACGCCCACCAGCCAATCAGATGAGTATGCAAATTAACCCAACAAAGATGACGGTTAATTTGCATATGCAGGCATGGAGTGGTGGAGTGAAGCAAAGGCAGACCGAAGACAGAGGGTTGAAGAGGCTTGGCTTCTCTGCTTGGGCCGGAGTGAAGGCCTGGGTCCCAGGTGCCTGAGGAAAACCAGTGCCGGCAGCCAGGGGAAGGGAAGGTCTATTGCAAGAATCTCTTTATGCAATGGGCCTCTAGTTTAATAATAATGACTGATATTTTCTAAAGATATGCAATGTGCCAGTACCTTTCCAATCAAATTACATGTGTCTGCTTTAATCCTCACAACACTATGCACCAGATGGCATCATCTCTGTGCTGAGATGAGAAAACAGAAACATTATGAGGTTGCCCAGGGACATAGAACAAGTGAATAAAGCAGGACATGGATCCAAGAAATTTGGCTCCAAAGCCTCCACTCTCAGACTATTCCCTAAAAGGTAGTAAAGCTGAGATGAGAGTCAAGATTTGCTTATCTCCAGTAGTAAGACTTACCCATAACATGGTGGCAGGCTGGGACTTTCAAAGCTGGGTGCTTCTGCCAGTGATGTTTTTTCATTGCCCGTCCAAATTTATGCCCCCAAGTTTGCACATTTTACTACAATTAATACACTATATTCAGTCAGGGCTCTAATTGCCCAACCCATTTTCCACTGAGTAACTTGATTTTCTTCTACTGCGTAATACACTGCACCTGTAAGTGCTTCGTAAAATGTAAGGTAACAAGAAAAGTTCACTCATCCTTAACTTAAGTAGCATTTTAAACCAACAACTATTTGAAAACTTAATTTTAAAGACTTTCAGTAGAAGCCAAAGCTTGTGGTAAAGTTCCCCTTTGGGATTTTCCTCACCAACATCTGTAACTGTGAACCTGTTTTGTTTTGTACCTGTGTCACTCACTGCAGGGTGAGAAGACGCGTGAGTGAAGGGGATTTTGACGATGGAAGCCTGTCTCCAAGAATGACTGGACTGACAGTGCATGGAGCAGTCTGGGGTTTTTCAATTACTCTTCCTTCCGGGCTGAGGTGCTCTTGTCACTTCCCAGTACTCCGTTGTCTGTGTGTCAGAGCCTCAGCCATTCCAGCATGAAGCCATAGCTCACCACTCCTGACTCTGAGGCAGTGAGAAAGTATAATTTTCCAAAATACTCAATGGGGAAACAAGAGGGAGGGGATTTCATGTCTATGTCATGTGAAGTGTCACTTGGCCTTGTCCAACACCAATAGCAGCTGTACCACATCCCAACTGTAACAGGAAGAACAGGAAGGTTTAGAGATGCAGTTTAGGGAGGTGTGTGTGTGTGTGTGTGTGTGTGTGTGTGTGTGCATGTATGTGTCTATTTTAATGTTTATTTAGAAGTCAAAAGAGGTCAGAACTTATCTAGAAATATACCAAAAATAATTTTAAAAATTGCAGTACCTCTAAAGATACAAAAGGTTGGTGCAATATTTTGTTGAGATTCAGCATTAAAATAGTTTCTCTGGGGTGCTAAAATATCCCTTTGTAAGCTGAGCTGTGTCCCTTCCATGATGAATGGGAAGTAAATAAAACAGTGTCTTCCTCACAGACACAAAGCATTGGATCTACTTGTCAGTATTATTCCCTCAACCATCCCAGCTTTGCAGAGGGGACGTTAAAGGACTGAGGATTCTAATTTATTGATTGACACTGAGCTATGCAATGTTCTCTGATGCTTCACTTCTTAAGAAATGAAAATTAAGGAGCATGAGAAAGTACAGTGAGCCATATTTAAAAACTTAATATTTTAAAAATACAGAGAGAGATGGAAGAAAGAGAAAAGCGAGAGAGACAGAGCCATCAGGTAGGTGACAGAGAGGCAAGCTTCCTACAGACAAGCTCTTTAATCACCCAGGTCTCAAATGCAGTCAATTACACTAACACATTAAACAGTCAAATATTTAATAAAAACACAGTCGGAACTTGACCTCCAACACACTTAGGTGCATTGTATGTATCAGGTTTCCCAGAAACAGGAGTAGTAAAAATAGATTGTTTATAATAAAGTATTTTCTTTCCCCATCCAAGTAAGCTCCTCCCCTGGTAACCACACAGCTGTTCCAGTAGTCTTTGGGAGAGAGGTCATGTGCTAATTCTCCATTCTTTAAGTCCCCTAACACTAGACAAAGGTAAAGCAAAATTTGAATTCTCCTTAGCTTTCAGAATTTCTGAGAAAATAACAGTCCATACCAGAAAACTGGTCTAAGTCAATTAATTAGGCAGATACTGAGAGTGCTGGAACGGCTGGATTTTAAAGTTAAAAGTCAGTGTCACTCAGCCTGGAATGCACTCTAGGTCACAGTCCTGAGCACATACCCCTTGCAGTCATGGCCACTATTTTTCTTTCACTGTGGGAATGTGTCAAATCCTTTCTCTTTGTGTGTGCATGTTTGAATCACAGGAAATGGGCTTTACATTCCACTCACAGGAATGAATGAGGTGTGGGAACATTTTAATTTCACATAAATGCTTCATGTCTTTATCAGACTGGATTTGCCTTTGTTTCTTTTATATAACTGTTAACAAATTCTAACAATTATAATATTGATGTCAATTCATGATGGAAAATTTGGAACACAAGAAGTGGGGGATGCCACCTAAAGTCATTCAAAGGCAACTACTGCTAG
This sequence comes from Murina feae, assembly GCA_004026665.1. Classification (NCBI taxonomy): domain Eukaryota; kingdom Metazoa; phylum Chordata; class Mammalia; order Chiroptera; family Vespertilionidae; genus Murina; species Murina feae. The sequence goes on from PVJC01022630.1 coordinate 14,379, forward strand.
CATTGCCTTTTTTAAGTTGTGTTTTTGTTTTAATATACGTGTATTGATATCAGAGAGGAAAGAAGAGGGAGAGAGAGAGAGAAACGTCAATGATGAGAGAGAATCATTGATTGGCTGCCTCCTGCAGGCCCCACATCAGGGTTTGAGCCTGCAACCTGGGCATGTGCTTGACCAGGAATTGAACTGTGACCTTCTGGTTCATAGATCGATGCTCAAGTACTGAGCCACACTGGCTGGGCTGGAAGTCTTTTTAATTAAAATATGAATTATAATTTTTTTCATTATTAAGGATCATCCTTATATATTCAAGAGAAACACCTATGAAATGTTTCATAATTTTATCATACATAACTCTGATCATTAAAAGGTCATTATGACAATGTTAAAACTTTTATTGTAAATTATTGCAATAAACAATAGTAACAATTAAAACTGAGAAATAAACCTGAAACTGTACTTACATAATTAGAGGCAAAAGATAATAGGAATAATATCAGCCTTGGTGAAATTTAAGGAAGATGGGTTTAGGTCCCAGTTCTGACACTAACATATAGCGTGATTAAGAGTTCTGGTAAGTCACTTTATCTCTCCTAAGTTCAGTTTTATCTATAAAACAAAGGGATCAAATGTTATTGCCAAGGTCCCTTCTTGGTTTAAAGTTGTCTAATACCAGATGGAATAAAGTCAACAGTTGATCTAGATTTTATCTATAGAGGCAACTACTTTTCAATATTCAAATTACCAATTTCTGTTTTTCATTTATACATGAGCCTATGCAGATGATCAATTTAATTCTCCACCAATGAAAACACACCGAAGAAGAAAATCAACTGAAGAGCTATTCAGCTAGTCATAAATTCATTCACACTCCAAGTAAACTAAATTAGGGTAGAGATGATGTTTACAATATAGTCAAGTTCCTTCCTCAAAGTATCAGATAATCCGTAACAATATCAAAAACTCCACTTGTATAAAAGAGAATCATAGAATCAGCTCAGAGGACATTGGATTAATAATCTAATCTCACTTCATATTTTTTAAAAATATATTTTTATTGATTTCAGAGAGCAAGGAAGAGGGAGAGATAAAAACACCAGTGATGACAGAAAATCATTGATGGGCTGCTTCCTTCACACACCTTGCTGGGGATCAAGCCTGCAATACAGGTATGTGCCCTGACTGGGAATCAAACCATGACCTCCAGTTTCATAGGTTGATGCTCAACCACTGAGCTACACCAGCCAAGCTTGCTTCATATTTTGAATGGCAAATTCAAATGCATATAGGAACCATACATATAGGTAATATGTCTCTTATATCTGACACACTTTAAACCCAATGATAAAGTGACAGGGGTTGTGATGAAATGGAAAACTTGTGCTCATTACAAAATACAAAGATTCACCAACCACTGGCATGAGGAGTGAGGTCAGAGCATAGCCAAATCTAATTTTTCAGGAGAACCTGGCAATCCAGATAAACTGGCAATCCAGGTGTGTGTGTGTGTGTGTGTGTGTGTGTGAATTCTCAAGTTTCTAATTTTGGCTCAAAATTTGTTTGTTTGTTTTTCTTATTCACCCTGTGAGCTAAATAGCACAATGGTGGGCCACCAAGCCTCCAACTCAGATAGAAAAATTGATTTTCTCAATGTTCTAAAGTACACGCGATATAGACAAGCTACTATAGCATTCAGGCAAAGCCAAGCATCTGAGAAAGGGAGGATTTAATTTACATCGCCTTAAAACAAATTTGGATAAAGTATTTTCTCCAAATAGTGCATGTTTTTTCACTTATGAATAAAAGAACTGATGATGATTGGATTGTTTTATCCATAGGTAAATGAACATGCATCTCTTTGGTTTTCAGAATTGGCATCCTAAAATATAAATTAACCCTTTTAAATGAAGTTTAAAAGAAGTCTTTTATCAATGTATGTAATTTTCTGGAGTTCAGTTTGAGCAATAATATTATCCCAAAGCCTCTGACCACTGCTCCTCTCAACCCCAACATTCAGCCATGAGAAAGGAGGAGCATCATGGAAAGAGCTATTCCACGGCTTTGCTAATGTGCCAAATATTAGAGCCCTCCCTCTTGTTCCTATAAAAACATCTGTGCAAAGTGGGCCCACCTGGCTTGCAAATATGTTCCATGATGCAGGCCAGCTCTCAGCCCCCTCCTAGTAGCCTTTGTCGTGTCTCCTTTCTGCCAGCATGCATTTTCCTTTTAAACATCTAATGCTCAGTGAAAAAAATCAGTGTTAACAGGTTAAAAGTTAATGTGCTTCACCTGTTTCACCTCCTTCCATTAGTAAACTTGGACAGCACAGGGAGATTTGACATATTACCTGTTTGCTTATCTCCTCTATGGAGGAAATTATGAGGGGTGCTCAAGAGTTGTTCATCAAAATGTCAGGCTCCAATTTGGTAAAATCATTACAATGCCTGCTTTCTGGGAATTATCATGAAACCTCACTCCTTTTCCCTTTGAATAGAGCCTGCTATTAGCCAACAACTTTTATTTACGGTTCAAGGCCTACTTGGAATGATGAGGAGGAAGGAAGTTTCAGGAATCAGCTAAGTGATGGATGGTCGTTAGAGGATGAGGCTGAAGGGCATCCAAACTGCTTGGGAAGCCTTTTGGGGGTTCTTACACGATTGTGGGAGACTTCGGAGGCTTCCATTAGTTCAGATTCAGTAGGCTAGGAGAACAGTTTCACCTGGAAACTGTCTCAACTCTAGCCAAAACAGCAAACATCTGATATTCAGATAAGCTTTAAAAATTTTTTGAACAAAAAATCAAGTCTCAAATATTTGAAAGTCATAGAAATGGCTCCAATTGGCAATCCTTTTAAGAGCACAGAACTGGGGTTCCTGGAACCAAAGCTTACCTTTCTCCATATCCTATTTTCTCGCATGGTGACACCCCTCCTCTCTCATACTCCTCACCTGCTGGTCACCCAACGATACCCTACGCAAAAGAAAAATGTGGGTCTGCTTGGCAGCCAAGAAATGTTAAGTAGTTTTTAATTCCAAAATTACCAATTCCTCTTTATCTACCACCTCTGCAGCTAGAAGAGGTTAAGAGCTCAAAGACAGGTCATAAACTTCAAAGATTAAAAGGATGGAACGCTCCCCAAGTTCAACTGCTGACTTCCCCAAGAATGAGCCATGTTTTCCCACCAATTAGCACTGTCAGATATAGCAGATAAAAATTCAGGACACCAGTTAAATCTGAATTTCAGATAAACAGTAAATCTTTTTTTTATAATACATCCCAAAATACTGCATAAACATACTTGTACTAAAAAGTACGCATGATTTAGTTGAAATCAAAATTAATTGGCTGTTCTGTATTTTTTTTAATTTTATTGATTATTTACAGAGAGGAAGGGAAAGGGATTGAGAGTTAGAAACACCGATGAGAGAGAAACGTCGATCAGAGCTGCATCCTGCACACTCCCCACTGAGGATGTGCCCGCAACCAAGGTACATGCCCTTCACCGGAATCAAACCTGGGACCTTTCAATCTGCAGGCCGACGCTCTATCCACTGAGCCAAACCGGTCAGGGCTGTTCTGTATTTTATCTGGTAATCCTACTACCAATGAAATACAGTTGCATTTTAGAGCCCAATAAACTAAAAAAGAAAATTCATTCACAAAACTAATGAACAATAATTTTAAAACGTAGAAGACCCTTTATGGGCAGAAAAGGGCTGAAGGACCCACTTTATCCTACCTCTTTATGGGATCAAGTAGCCCAGGAATTCTCCACCATGGCTGCACATTACAGTCTCTTGGGGAACAGCTATCCACTGCTGATGCTTTCACCCTGCCCTAGACAAAGTGATTCCAAATAAGATTTTTAAAGGTGCCCTGTGATTCTAATGAGCAGTCAGATTTAGAACCACTGTGCTAACAAAGCAATTTAAAAAAGGTGGTGTGTGATAGAGAACTCACAACTATTTTAACTCAGGATCCAAATTTTGCTGCACATTGCATTCTCCTCGGGAGCTTTAAAAATTATTGTTCCCTAACACCCACGCATTCCAATATCGTTGGTGTTGGGAACAGATTAGGTATCAGAAGTTGTAAAGCTCCTCAGGTGTTTTGATGTAGAACAAAGTTTGGAAAGCATTCTGAAACTTACCTCCATTTCTTAGGATGACAGCAGCACTAATTACTTTTGAGAGAATAGGAATGAAATCAGACCTTCCAAACAGATTTAAGAATACATTTAGACATTCCTTATTTTTCCCATGTCGGCTGGCTTGTAAGAACTTACCTCTTTATAGGACACCTATTAATCCCTTTCCCAGGAGTTTTATAGGTGGGAGGATAAGGGTCACCCAAGACGCTTTTGTAATTCTCTGCTTTCAATCCTATATAATAAAGAGGTAATATACAAATTGACCATCACTCCAACACACAAGATGGCCACCCCCATGTGGACACAAAATGGTGCCACAAGATGGCCAGCAGGGGAGGGCAGTAAGGGGTGACCAGTAGGGGAGGACAGTTGGAAGGGACCGGGCCTGAAAGGGAGGGCAGTTAGGGTGACCAGCCCAGCAGGGGAGGTAAGTTGGGCAGAACTAGGCTAAGGTGACCAGACGTCCCGCTTTTGGCGGGACAGTCCCGATTTTTAAGTAATAATAAAAAATAAAAAGAAAAGAAAAGAAAAAAAAAAAGCTCCCCCCCCCCCCCCGTCAATGGCGTACCACTTTAAATCTGGTCACCTTAAACTAGGCCTGCAGGACAGGGCAGTTGGGGGGGACCAGGCCAGCAGTGGGTGGCAGTTAGTGGTGACCAGGCCAGCAGGGGGGGGCAGTAAGGGGTGACCAGGCTGGCAAGGGAGGATGGTTAGGGGTTCCTGGGCCAGCAGGGGAGGGCTGTTGGAAGCAACCTGGGCTGCAGGGGAGGACTGTTAGGGGTGACCAGGCTAGCAGAGGAGGGCAGTTAGGGGCAATTGGGCTGTCAGGGGAGCTGTTAGGTGTCAATCAGGCTGGCAGGGGAGTTTTTAGGGGGTGATCAGGCTGGCAGGCAGAAGTTATTAGGGGCAATCAATCAGGCAGACAGGTGAGCGGTTGGGAGCCAACAGTCCTGGATTGTGAGAGGGATGTCCGACTACCCATTTAGGCCCGATCCCAGGGGTCCCAGATTGGAGAGGGTTGAGGCTGGACTGAGGGACATGTCCCCACCCCTGTGCACAAATTTCATGCACAGCACCTCATCATATATAATAATGATTATATGCTGATGTAATTCAGAAGCCATACTTCTCTTGTGCATAGAAATTTGCTCTATGCATGAATGGATGGACTAACTTGGGGGGAAGAGTGTGATGCCAACCTCTCGACTAATTCACAAGAAGAAGAAAAATAATCTGGGTCTTGCTACATTCAAATGTAGTCATAAGGAACACTGTAGTCTTCTGATCTTCCTTACAAATTGCTGAACACACAGTGATCCCTGAAACTGTTAGTCCTCCAACATTTAAAAGGTTGCTCACCTTCAAGAAATTATGTAGCCCTGATTTGACAGAAAGTGCAAGAGCATGACTTTTAGTGCCAAATACTAATAGATCTAAATTTCCAAGGAAGCATTCTTTGTGGGAGTAAATGGGCTTTATCCCAGCTGGTAGGGTAATTTGAGAGCCAAAGGAAGACATGACTGTCAGAGAGGACACCTGACAAGTTCCAGAACTTCAGCTTAGGGAAGCATTTCACCAGACTGGCCAATTTATCAAAAGTAGCCAAGTACTACCAGCACATAGTGTATCATGGGGGAGTTGTAGGGTTCATAGGTGATAAAACCAAAGTCTGAGCAGCCTGCCTGAAAATGCAGAGGCAAATAAAATGGTAAAACAATGATTAATACAAAGAAAGGATTACGACTAGCATCAGGGCTGCCTAAAGTTTTATCACTATGATAAGAAGAAAAAAAGGGGGGGGGAGAGATTTTACTGTCTATATAAGATATGCAAAGCCCACAAAACACTTTCTCACATTTTGAGACAACTTTTGAAACATAAAATTATCTTTTAAATACAAATAACTAACATTTCTTATTACTGTATGTTTGAGCCTTACTCGAGTAGTTGATCATTTCATAACCAAAGGACTTTAAAGATCACTGAAATTGTACACCCTTTGAAATATTTTATAGTTTGGGAAAATTAATAGGGTAACATGGTGCCAGATTTGTTTTCATGAAATAAATAAACCTGTTAAAACATAAAATATTGAAAAACGTAAGTTTTAAAACTTGAAGATCATCCAGCGTGGCTCTTCCTTTAAAAGAACTTAATACATGGAAGTCTGCATTTACCCAAAATGAACAGTTACTTTAGCCAAGGATTCTCCCGACTTTCTTTGATAGGGTTATTTATGAACCAAGTTCCCTAGTATAATTCTGCTTGAATTACAGAAACTACATCAATACATAAATTCTCAATGAAGAAATATTGATTCAAGTGAGGGAGACATATTGTCATAGGTGAATGAAGCAATTATATTTTCAGAGGGTATCAAATACCCTAAACTACCTATTTGATGTACTTTTAATTTGTTTTGTGTAAACTGATTAACACATTTTCAGCATTTTTCACTGAAGATTAAGAATAGTTATTTCTTTTACAAGTTACTTGACTTTGATCCCTCAAAGAAAGTTCATAGAATCCCCATATAAATCAATGAATTGCTTTTTTCATCCATTCATCAAACTTGACTTTAGCACTTAATATGTCCCAAGCACTATGACACTTGCTGGGAGAAACCACAGTGAGTAAAACTTATATAGGCCTTTTTTATCCTCAAAGAGCCTATAGTTCAGTGAGGGAGGCAGACATAAATTAAACAAATTACTACAATGTATTATAACGTTCCAAAGGCTAAGCACAGGGTGCTATGAACTGTACATAGAAGATTTGCCCCAGGCTAAAGAATCAGAAAAGGGGTCTCAGAGGGAGCGATATTTAAGCTGAGACAATGCTGGTAATATTAGCTACCATTTATGGCCTATTGAATTAGATCCTTTATCTCATGTTGTACTTGAGAAAACTGAAGCTAAGATAACCACAACTAGGAAGTAACAGAGCCTGCGATTGAATCCAGATGCTAACTCCAGAACACATATTGTATTCTTAACCATTAGTCATAGGTCCTCTCCAAAGAAAAGGATGAGACAGAGTATAGTAGTCTGCTCAGGATGCAGTGACAAAACACTTAAGAAACATAAAATTGATTTCTCACAGTTCTGGAGGCTGGGAAGTCAGTTTCTGGTGAGGGCTCTCTTCCTGGCTTGCAGATGTTGCTGTCTCACTGTGTGTTCACAAGGTTTTTTTTCTGTGCTGCATAGAGAAAGGGAGATCTCTCCCCGCCCTTTCCCCCCAACCCCATTTCTTATAGGTTACCAATCCTATTGAATTAGGGCTCCACCCTTATTTAATTGTAATTACTTCTTAAATCCCTTATCTTCAGATACAGTCATATTGGGTAATAGGGCTTCACCGTATGAATTTGGGGGTGGGGGAACACAATTCTCTCTATAACATAAACTACTAAAAGGAGGAAAGTATTCCAGATGACAAATAACTATGATATCAAATGACTAAGAGTGTAGATTATAACAGATATGTGTGTTTGGCTACTCTTCTAGTTGAAACTAACTCTACCAACAGAATCTAATTTCTGTAACAAAGACCCTCCCTTCAGATAAAATATTTGCAAATACTGTCACCTAGTGGTAACAGGCAGGAATGGGTATTACTGAAAAGGTATATTCAGCTGCTTACCTGGGGGTGCTGATATTTATCAGTCTCCCTCCTTTTTTTCAATCATTACCTGAAGATATTTTTTCTATTGATTTTTAGACAGAGTGGAAGGGGAAGAGAAGAGAAGAGAAGAGAAGAGAAGAGAAGAGAAGAGAAGAGAAGAGAAGAGAAGAGAAGAGAAGAGAAGAGGACATCAACGTGAGAAAGACACATCCATTGGTTGCCTCATGCGTGTACCCAGACTGGGGATGGAACCCACAACTGAGCTACATGGCCTTGACTGGGAATTGAACGTGTGACTCTGGTCCTTGGGCTAATGCCCTGACCATTGAGCAAATGGTCAGGGCTCAACTCCCCTTTACTGTGTGTGCTCCCAAGGTGTTTTTCCTAGGAATAACATTCAAAACACTAAACAGTACAACATCAAGGTAGTTATACTTCTACTGTATCTACTCACACATACATACATACACAGAACAGAAAAGTGACAGTTTCAAGCTCTCAGAGAACAAATAGGAACCTAAGTTAAATCCCCCTCTCATTTTGAGTCATACCAGATAAATTTGGACCAACAGAAGAGTACGTAATATAAACCATCAGTGAGTATGTTTTATTCAGCAGTGTAGCTATGAGTCACTGTACTGGATAAAGAGCCTCAACTAGTTGAGGTAATGTCAGAAAATAAAAGGAATGTGTAATGGGCATTGGAAGATAGGAAAGTCACAAATAGCAATGAAAGTCGTGTGAATAGCTGAAAAAATTAGGACATCAGTATTTTTATATGCATATATACAAAACTAGCTAGAGTGGGTACTGTTCTTGGCAAGTAAAAATCATAACTAATATAAATGTTCAGTCTTAACTCTAAATGGTTTAGGTGGTAAAATCACCTGAAGAAGTCGGCTTAACAGGGACATAATGGGAATGTGAAGTGGTGCCAAGAGAGGGATTACATACAAGCTATTTGGATCCTTACTTTCCTTCATTATGTACATTAGGCTCCCTCATTGAGGATAAACCTTCCTTCTGGTTCAACCAGGGCATTATTCTCGGAGGAGCCATCACTAGATCCTACCTCTGGAAATTAGCAACTTTCAGTGTTAGCCTCATAAAATCTGAAATGTAGAATAAGTACTTGACAGGTTAATTCGTCCACTAAAACCCAGACATGGCTATTATTGGATGTATTGCTTAAAATTCTTTATGTTGCAAGTAATGCAAAAACTCAAATTGAATCCACTTGAGTTCAAACTAAACAGTTCAGCAATAACTTGACCTTCGAGAGTTGCCTCATAAAGGGCCCAAACAACATGACCAGAACTCTTTTCCCTCTCTCTATTTATCAAAGCTCTGCTTTTGATTCTATTTCAAGCAGTCTTAAGTTTCATGGACCCAAGATGGCAGCTGGAAACTCTGGGACGAGAAGTTTAAGTACAGAAGGGGTTAACAAAATCCATTTTTCCAGCAGTTCCAGTGAATATTCCATTGATGTGGATTCAGTGACATGTTCATCTCTGAACCATTTATTATAACTAGAGAGATGAGATAACCCATATGGCTGAAAATGGAGGGAAAGATGACTTACCCAAAGAATAATCGGTATGCTTTTCATTCTTAATAATATTGTATTATGCACATGAATAGATCTTAAGCATTCTCAAAGGTGGCACAAGAAATATGTGTGGTAATAATTTCACAATATACAGGTCAACAAATCAGCACACTGTACAGTTTAAATATACTATATAACTAGAGGTCTGATGCATGAAAATTGTGCACTCACAAGGGTCCCTCAGCCCAGCCTGTGCCCTCTCACAGTCCAGGAGTCCTTGGAGGATGTCTGACTGTTGGCAGATAGACGGCCTTAGCTCTGCTACAGAGGCAGGAGAGGCTCCCGCCACCACTGCTGCGCTTGCCAGCTGTGAGCCCAGCTTAGGGCTTCCTGCTGAGTGGCACTGCCCCTCTGGGAGTAATATTGACCACCAAGGGGCAGCTCCTGCATTGAGCCTCTGCCCCCTGGTGATCAGTGTGCATCATAGTGACTGGTTGTTCCACCATTTGGTTGATTTGCATATTAGCCTTTTATTATACAGGATTCTATTCATCAATTATACTTCAATAAAACTGGAATAAAGAAAAAGAATGATGTTGGCAGGGAAAAGGAAGAGGGAATGATGCTGGGAAATTAGCCAGTGAAAATCCACAATATTGGAATGGTGCACCTTTGAGTGAGGACTGTACTTATTCAGGGTGAAAAGGAGCATAGCAACGGGGCTCATGAAGAGTTGAACCAGTGCTATAGGTAGCAGTGCCAGGAGAGACTGCAGACTGGGCTGTCACTGTCATTACTACTGTTAAATAGTTGAAACTGCCTCCCGTATAATTATTCAATTTGGAATCAAATTATCACACAAGGGGTTGTGACGATTCAATTTCTAATGTCTTCTCAGATGTCTGATCCTTCTCCTTCTGTTCCATGAATGAGTACATTCACTGAAGTCCTGCACACAGCATAGCATCTCCTCCCCTCCTCCTAACCTTCTCCCCTCCTCCTCTTCCTCCTCCTCCTTCTTCTTTCTCCTTCTCTCTCTCTCTCTCTCTCTCTCTCTCTCTCTCTCTCTCTCTCTCTCTCTCTCTCTCTCTCCTCTCTTCTCTCCTCTCTCTAGGTTTCACATACTGCAAACTTTATCTCCATCCTATGAAACATGAAAATTTGTAAAATTTGCAGACTTTGTGACTCAGAGCCCTGGCCTTGTTCTTGCTTGATGCCAAAAAGACTAGCTTGGAGCTTTACGAAATAATATGAATGAACAAGAAGGTCTTCACCATATTCTGAGTAAGGGTTTATTGTTTGGTAAATGTCCCTTCCACTAAATTCTAAGTTGCTTGGGGACAGAGACTACCCGCCTCTGGTACCAAAATCAATCTTAACGAACAAGTTAATGTCAAAAGATACACAGCTTTCAGTATAACACAACACTCCCTGTCAATCCTCTCATTGCACTACAATAGCCATAGTGAAGAAATGATAGCCAGCTTCCAATAGCCGTCTACCCCAGTTTTGAACAGCTGTACTATTAGGAATTGTACTGGGGTGGGTGGGGATATGTGTGGGGGGTGTAGTTTCCCAGCATCAAAATTCCCTTGCTATGCTTGGTGAATCCACCTTCTGTGCATTCTGTGTGGGGAGACAAAAGTCACATCTCTCATCATGTAAACGGATGACAGATATGTTTTCCCCCTCAATCTCTGACATGTAGTGCATGGTATGTGGACCTGCATCTAGAACTGTGGATCTTTTTTCTTAAAAATATATACATAGACTAATTGCTTGTCCTTTTATTTTTTTGAATCATTTTTATTTTCCAGTTACAGTTGACATTCAATATTAGATCAGTTTCAGGTTTACAGTGTATCTTAAGCCATTTACCCAAACAAGCAGGGACCGCCTAGAATTCATTGCACGTGTGACATCGAGTGTCCAGTGGTGGTGATGGCTGTCCTCCGTCCAGGCAGTTCGTAAAAATGACCTTCATTGTGATACAGCAGCTTGCGTGACTTTGCTAATTACCCCTTGAATGCACTCAGTCAACCCAGATCAATCCTTTACGGTCTGGCCTAGCTCCATCAGAAACAGAAGCTGCTAGGACTCAGAACTGCTCGTTATATGTTGGCTATTAGTATTTCTGATTACTTAAGCTTTTTTGAATAACGAATAGGCATCAGATTTACAAAAACAGAAGCCCATCCTTTCAACACACGTGCAAGAGCTGGGACCCTACCAGCCGCCCGCATTGGTTCAAAAGCTGATTCTACCGCTGGGCCAGGACACTGCTCTTCAAGGGGCTTCGTTTTCCTTTGCAGACAAAGGGAGGGTGACAACACGTACCTCACGAGGCTTAACTTAAAGACAATCAGTGCTACGGTAGCCCCGTGCGGGCACAGGGGGGAGGCCCACGTGTGAACGCCATTAGAAAGGCCATCAGTCTGTCCTACAGAGATGCTGGGAGGCTGTCCTACGAGGCTAGGCTCTGCCACACAGGTTCAGAGTCCTGGGGCCTTAGGACCAGGAGGAAGGGCCCACCTCAGAACGGCCCTCGGCTCCGCCTTCCAGCCGCACTGTCTCTCCAGAAGGTACCGCCTTTAAGAAACAAAACAAAACTGATAGACCCAAAGTTCAGGATCCCCAATAACCCACCCGGAAGGCAGAGCCCGATGCGAAAGCAAGAGAACTTTATTCGTGCTATAGCGCGGCTCTGCCTACCACCATCACCAAAGCAGCGACGGGAGAGAGAGAGAGCAGGAGAGAACAAAGAATTTATAGGGGGTCTGGGTTGTGGGCAGGGGGAGCGCTCCTGGCCCCGGGGATTGGTCAGGGGTCCAGGTGGGTCTGGGTTGTGGGCAGGGGGAGCGCTCCTGGCCCCGGGGATTGGTCAGGGGTCCGGGTCAGGGGTCTGGTTACACAGGGGGGCTCAGGTCAGCTGCCTAATTTGGACTGAGTCCACTTCTCTGCGTTTTCATTGGCAGGTATGGGCAAACTGTTTACATTCTTGGTTTGTGGGGAGGGAAGACAGAGAATGTTGCAGGATGGCGGTTGCGGAACAAAGGAGACATTATAAGACTATATCATCAGAACATAGTAATATAAAAGTAACAAAAAGAACTACTTCAGTTCTATCAGAAACAAAACAAACCAAAAAACACACAGCAACGGGAAGCGGCCCCCTGGTGGACACCCGGGAAACCACCTCTGAGCACAGTTGAGCTGGAACCTTCTCCTCAGCGCCTCCGCCGAGCTCTCCGCTCTCGCTAGCACCTGCGCAGTCGCAGTCAGTGGGCGGAGCCGGCGCGCGGCTGGGGCTGAACTTCTCCTGAGAAGAGCGCGTTCTCGCGGGAACTGCATTCAAAAAGCCGTGGCGCTTACCGGGAAGGTAGGTGTGTGCGTTGGCTGACGTTTCTGTGGCAAATA
>PVJC01022631.1:0-27084 GCA_004026665.1 Murina feae
TGATTTTCCACAGAGAGGAAGGGAGAGGGATAGAGAGCCAGAAACATCGATGAGAGAGAAGCATCGATTAGCTGCCTCCTGCACACCCCCCACTGGGGATGTGCCTGCAACCAAGGTACATGCCCTTGACCGGAATCGAACCCGGGAGCCTTCAGTCCGCAGGCTGACGCTCTATCCACTGAGCCAAGCCGGTCAGGGCCATCTATTTGTTGTTGTTGCCCCCTTTAAAGTCTTTCTTGACACTCCTTGACTTTTCTGCAGCATTTAACACCAGTGATAGTCAACCTAAGAAATGCTCAAACCTGTAGAGAATCTTAATGAGTTTCTGTGAGCCAAACTGATGACAACTGCTGGAAAGCAAAACCTCAAAGAATTGAGAAAATGCTCTGGAAAATGGCAGTTTTGCACTCTGCTTAATACATTACAATCAAAAGAGAAGTTGTTAGTGGGTTACATGAAATCCATTGGTTATAGATTAGGGAAGTGGGAGAAAGCAAAGTGGGGAAACCTCTGGGGTTGGATAAAAAACAAAATGATAGACACATACTTAGGGGGGTGCAGGACAGTGAGCAGCCAACAACGAACATGGCAATGATAGTGACTGCATTTGTGGTCTCCACGCTGGTATGGTGCCTGTGCTGTGAGGGATCTGAAAAAAGGGAAACTCCTTTGTTTTTCAAAGGCATGTTTATTAAGTATGTTATTCTAGATGCAAAAAGACAACAGAGCCCTGACCGGTTTGGCTCAGTGGATAAAGCATCGGTCTGCGGACTCAAGGGTCCCAGGTTCGATCCCGGTCAAGGGCATGTACCTTGGTTGCGGGCACATCCCCAGTGGGGGGTGTGCAGGAGGCAGCTGATCGATGTTTCTCTCCCATCGATGTTTCTAGCTCTCTGTCCCTCTCCCTTCCTTCTGTAAAAAAATCAATAAAATATATTAAAAAAAAAAAAAGACAACAGATAGTCTTACCTAGGGTGAAGATTGACCTATTGACCTCTGTCAGGGAAAATTACCGCCTTAGGACATGGCTAATCTCTGTGAACTGCTTTTAGTTCAAGTTTGTTTTTATTTTTTATTCTAATTTTTATTTTTTTAATCCTCACCCAAGGATATTTCTCCATTGATTTTTTTTTTAAGGGAGAGTGGAAGAGAGGTAAAGACAGAAGCATCCATGTAAGAAAAAGACATTGATTGGTTGCCTCCCACATGAGCCCTGGCCTGGGGAGAAGCCTGCAACCAAGGTGTGTGACCTTGACTGAATCAAGCCCAGGACCCTTTGGTCAGCAGGCCGATACTCTATCCAATGTACCAAACCAACGAGGGCAATTCCGAAGTTTTAATTTCAGACCATCCTATGTGGTAAGTCTCTTGAGTTTGCAAGGCGCCACACAGGCCTCCCCTGAGCTTGTCAAGCTTAGTATGTGGCCCCCTTTTGTCCACATGACCATTCCTGAGACCCCTCCTGTTGTTTTGCTTTGTCACCTCGGATTTCCCCCCACCTCGCTGACATTCAGTCTCAGCAGAAGTGGGCCCCTCTTCTATTGTTTTACAAATGTAGCTGTTCTTCAGTGTTTTGTCCCGGGTCTTCTTCTCCCTCTGCCCATACTTTTAAGGGTCACCTCATCTATTATTTTGTCTCTAAGCCACCAGGGTGATGTTGATGACTCTCAAACCTCCGTCTCCAGCACAGCCTCCTTCTCAGCTGCAGGTTGCATTTGTTTATATGCCCCAGCACCTCAAACACAACATGCTCTGCCTACAAACCCACCCTTTCTGCCTTGGATTGTGTCACCTTTCACGCAGATGCTCAATCTAAAATCCCAGGAGACAGGCTGTCTCTTTGGCCTTCCCCACCTCTCACATCCAGTCACCAAGACCTGCAGGTGCTGCCTCTTGCTTGCACTCCGGCCTGGCTGCTCCCCTCCATTTCCATTATGCTGCTTAGGTACAAGCTTTCTTCACTTCTTGTCTGGATTGAGAGCCTCCTCTCTGACCTCTGTCTTTAGCCTAACCTCTCTAATCCATACTTGACTGTTGCTGAAATCATTCTTCTAAAATGCATCTCTGATGTGATACTCACATCCCTGAAATCTTTTCATGCTCCCTGTCAAGGTTGGGACAAAGTTAAGCCCACTAGCAAGTTGGTTGAGGGCTTTTATGAACCAAGCCCAATCTCCAGCCTCAGCTCTTGTTGGGACCCTAAAGCTCCTGTGTGTCATTTGAGCCCAGTTAGCCACCAGGAGCCCTTGCAGGTCCTAGCAGCCATTTTCTACTCAGGGGCCTTCCATGCAAATTGCCCTTCAGGAAGAGGCCTGCACTGAACTGCCTGCCTGCACTGTGGTTCTGCTATCTGAGCCAGCCCTTATAAAGGAGTTCCTGGAATTCTATTTCAGACTATGGGACTGAGGCTTTTCCCACCCAATCGAAGCACAGCTAGCTTCTTCACTGACCAATCAGAGAAGCCCCATTCTGACCAATCAGGAAAGTGCCTTTGGGTCAAGCAATCTGAGACAGGCTGGTAAGCAGGCAAGCAAATAGGGAAACTGAGACAGATAGTTAAACAGTAGATGGCAGCCATCTAGAAAACCTAGATGTCAAGCAGTTTCAGCCATCTAGTAAGTCCTGTCTTCCCTAAACCAGGGACACTTAAGAGTAAATGGTTTGCAGTTCTCCCCAACCAGAGGGTAAAGAGCTTGAATCACCTTACTCAGGGAGACAGATAGCAGAATCCAGTTAGTGCCATTTGCCAACCACTCCCAAGGACAGATGAAATTAAGAGAATAAACCTCATTTTGGTTCAACAGCATAAAACGGGTGAATAATCTATCAAGATCTTCCCTTCAGATCTCCCCTAAATGCCCCAAACCCCCTTAAAACTCCTCAAAATGAAGGTCCAGTGGGTGTTCTCCCTCCCAGGAGCACACCTGTGCCACCTCTCCTTCCCCCACGGATTTGCATCTCCAAACTCTAAGGGACTCCACAAGGCTTGCAAGCAGGGCAGCAACGAGCAGTGGCAGTTCATCCCAGACAAACCCCCCTGAACTGTCCCCAAGGCCCTCTTTTTCTCTGACATCTCAGGAGCCAAAGCAGCCCAGCCTGGGCTCATTTCCCCAGCCCTTCCTGTTTCACTGTCCCTCTAAAAGTCACCTGGACTCATCTTATGGAAATTTTGTTGCATGAAGGCAAGAACCCTCACATTACTGGCTGGCCCTAGGCAGACAGTTCCAGGGCCAGGTCCTCTTTCCGATAACAAAACTGCACAGATATGGAGTCCTCATTTGCATGAAGATGAAGCAATCAGGGACCAGGGGTGGGGACTCATGTCTACAGAAGCTGCTCTCTGGTTCTCCGAGTGCACTCTCCCTTTCCACCAAAGACTGGAGATTGCATTTCCCTGTCTGAGCTGAAACACTGACATTGTCTTGCAGGAGGAGAGTGGAACAGAGCAGGGAATTGCATGCAGAGCTGTCTAGCTGGAGAGGGACCTGGCCTCGGGGCTGTCTGGCCTGTGGCTGCCTTACAGCCATGCTGTTTCACCATTGAGCTGTTTCGCATTGAATCAAATTTCCTTCTTCATCACACCCCGATTTGAGGATTCCTGTGGCATTTCTTCTTTTGGGAATGGATTGTTCTCTTCTTCACACACTGATCCTTCTCCCTTATCTTTTTCTAGCTAGCTCCTGTTCATCCTGCACAACCTAGACAGCACTCTGCCTCCTCCCTGGAGCTTTTCTTACCTCCTGCCCCTGCCTGGATTAGGGGATTCTCCTACGCATCCCCATCCTGCAATCAGAGTCACAAATTTGTAACTGTTGGCTTATAGAAAAAGCTGTGGTTTCTTCTCTCTTTCTGTGAACTGTATATGGGTCGTCATTGTTTATTGTTATGGTTTTCTCATGATAAGGCAGCTCCCTGCAAGCAGAGACTGGGCTCATAGACCTCTTCCCACCCTCCCTGTTCTCTTCCTACACAATTCTGGCTAATCTCTCCTGAGGAGTTTTCGTCCAATATATGGGGCAAAGTAGGTTTACAGCAGGGGTCCTCAAACTACGGCCCATGGGCCACATGTGGCCCACTGAGGACATTTATCTGGCCCGCTCGGTGTTTAATGGAGAAGTGAGAAAAGATAAAATATTAAAACTGAAAAATACACTGACAACTCAGCAAAATACTTTTGTGAAGCAGAAGTAGCTAAATATTTCATCACTGCGAGCAAGTTTTCAAGTTGCCAAGCTAATAGCGTGCACTGGCAGACCATTCGTGGAGGGAGAATTTGTTAAAGAATGCCTTCTTTCTGTTGCCAGAAAGATGTGTCCAGAGAAGGCCGATTTATTTAGTACAGTGAGTCTTTCAGGACCTACAATTACACAAAGGATTTAAGAAATGGGAGACAATTTGCATCAGCATTTGCAAAACTCCACAAAAAAACTTTTCTATTTTTCCTTGGCACTCAATGAAAGTAATGATGTTCGTGATTCTGCACAACTTCTAATTTTATTTGTGGGACAAATGACTATTTTGAAGTCACAGAAGAGCTTGCTGCACTGCAAAGCATCAAAGGAACAACTACAGGAGAGGATATCTATGAAAAGGTTTGCCAAACTGTGAATGGTTTGAGGCTAGACTGGGCTAAACTAGCCAGTATGACAACTGATGGTGCTCCTAGCATGGTGGGATCTAAGAAAGGAGTAATTGCTCGCATTAACCAAGAGATGGACAAACATAACCATTATCATCCAATAGCCATACACTGCCTCATCCACCAACAAGCGCTGCGTAGTAAGTCACTGAAGTGGGACTCTGTTATGAAAACTGTGGTATCTTGTGTTAACTTCATTAGAGCTAATGCACTAAACCACAGACAATTTCAGGAATTTCTGTCTGAGCTAAATGTTGCCTATGAAGATGTTCTGTACCACACAGAAGTCCGTTGGCTGAGTCGAGGGAGAGTTTTGAAACATTTCTATGACTTACTTCCACAGATTACAGCTTTTCTGCTTTCAAAAAACAAATAAGTACCAGAGCTCAATGATGCAGAATGGAAATGGCACCTTGCCTTTCTGACAGATGTAACAGAGCTACTCAACAGTTTCAGTGTGCAACTTCAAGGAAAGGGGAAGCTCATCTGTGATATGCAATCACATGTGCAAGCATTTGAAGTAAAATTATGCCTCCTCATCAAACAAGTGAAGGAGGAAAATTTCTGCCGTCTCCCCACAACTCAAAATCTGTTAGCAGAAAAACCATTGGTTGCATTCCCAAACAAAACATGTGTGGATTCATTGGAAAAGTTGCAAAAGGAGTTCCAATTTAGATTTAAAGAGGTTCATCTCCATGAACAGGACATACAGCTTTTCCGTAACCCATTTTCTATTGACATTGAAAATGTGGATACAATTTACCAAATGGAACTGGCTGAACTACAGAATTGTGACTCTCTGAAAGACGCATTCAAGTCAAGCAGCCTTCCTAATTTCTATGCATCTCTCCCCTCTGAGACATATCCTAATTCAGGAACCATGCACTCAAAATGGCAACCATCTTTGGCAGCACTTATGTCTGTGAAGAGACTTTTTCCAGAATGAAACATCTGAAATCTCCAACCAGATCTAGACTAACTCATGCACACTTGCATCACTTGTCACGACTAGCAATGACAAATATGGAACCGGACATTGACCATCTCATTAGCTAAAAGCAGGCCCATAGTTCCCATTGAAATACTGGTAACTTTGTTGATTTAACTTCACTTGTTCTCCATTTTAAATATTGTATTTGTTTCTGTTTTGTTTTTTTACTTCAAAATAGGATATGCGCAGTGTGCATAGGAATTTGTTCATAGTTTTGTTTTGTTTTTTTAACTGTAGTCCAGCCCTCCAACAGTCTGAGGGACAGTGAACTGGCCCCCTGTTTAAAAAGTTTGAGGACCCTTGGTTTACAGTTTGTATGGAAAATAAGACAATCATTAATAAACAATACAAGAATTAACTATGGCCCTAGCCAGTTTTCTCAGTGGATAGAGCATTGGCCTATGGACTGAAGGGTCCCGGGTTCATTTCCAGTTAAAGGCACATGCCTGGGTTGGCAAGCTTGATACCCAGTGGGGAACATGCAAGAGGCAGCCAATCAATGATTCTCTTATCATTGATGTTGCTATATCTCCCTTCTCTGAAATAAATCTAAACTAATAAAAGCGAAATAGTAAAATTAACCGTTTCTCCGGGACGGGGTAAGCCACGCCCACCAGCCAATCAGAGCAGCTGTATGCAAATTAGCCCAGCCAACATGGCAGCAGCAGGCACCCGGAGGCTTGCCTCCGGGTGCCTGCTGCCGCCATCTGTTGCCACACGGGTGGGGGGGCCGGAGGAGCGACCGCCCGCAGCCCCACACCTCCAGGCAGAAAGCAGTCTGGAAATAGGTCTGTGATCATGGGGGCTTGGGCACACACGCCTCCGTGAGTGCCCGTGCCCCCACGATCGATTTCAGGGGCAGGGCAGCTCAGGCCCCCAGGCTGCCCTGCAGCTGGAAGTAGATCTGTGATGGGGTGGGGGCACGGGCACTCAGGGAGGGATAGCCTCCCTGAGTGCCCGTGGCCCCCCCCCATGGATTCCAGGCGGCTGGGCAGCCTGGGGATGGGGGGGAGGCTGAGGATCCAAGCCAGCTCCGCCCCTGAGTCTGAGGTCTGGAAATCGGTGCGGGACACACAGCACACAGGGAGGTGTGCCCTCCGTGTGTGCTGTGTGCCCCAATGGATTCCAGGGTCCCAAACTGTGAGAGAGCACAGGCAGGGATTAAGTACCCCCCCACCCCCTGCCGAGTGCACAAATTTTTGTGCACCGGGCCCCTAGTAAAAATATAAAAACGAATAAACTATGGTTCGCATACTTACAGTTGAAAACTTACTATTATAGCCTCTTTCCACTATGTAGCATCTCAGGTAGGGGAAAACAGGAGTGCAGAAAGCCAGGAGGGAGTGAAGGAAAAGAACCTGAGATGGACTGGTGATCTGACTTCCAGTTTCATCTTTTAAACTCATTTATTCAGTGAGTCAGTACTGGACACAGTGCAGTCTCCCGGGCATGGAAATAAGTGAATTATGCTTTCCGTCCTTTAGGGATGTGCAGAAACAGACCTGCATGCAAATAAATCGCCAAATACTAGGAATCTGAACGCATTGCTGCTGCCACAGCAGGAAGAGAAAGCCAATATTGCAGCTATTGAGGGTTCACAGTAAGGAGTATGTAACTTGTGAGCAGGAATAGAAGGATGAGTAAGGACCTAGTTTTCACAGGAAAGAAAGGAATTCCAGGCAGAGAGGCAGCTGACCTTGACAAGGTGTCAGGACAAGCGTCTCAAGGTCTGGGCAGCTCTCATGAAATGCTGCTCTTGCTAAATGTTAAAATGTCACACAGTGCCCTGACTGGTTTGGCTCAGTGGATAGAGCATCGGGCTGTGGACTGAAAGGTCTCAGGTTCGATTCTGGTCAGGGGCATGTACCTTGTTTGCAGGCACATCCCCCGTGGGGGGTGTGCAGGAGGCAGCTGTTCCATGTTTCTCTCTCATCAATGTTTCTAACTCTCTATCCCTCTCCCTTCCTCTCTGTAAAAAAATCAATAAAGTATATTTAAAAAAAAAGAACTGGGAAAATAAATAAATAAATAAAAAGAACTGGGGAATTTTTAAAAAAAAATATATTGCACAGTATTTTTCAGATGCAGCTCTAAACAGGATGAGCTTGACAGGAACTCAAGCAGGTAAGTGTAGCCAACTGCAAAGGGGAAATCATGGGTAATTGACTGAATAATGTACATAAGCAATGGCTAAGCCTGTCAGGGAAACCGAGCTTTGTGAGCAGAGCTCAGTGTGATGTGAACCCCGTCTCTCCTTTACTTGGCCCAAGTTAATCGAACTGCCTTGCAATGGCCAGTCTCATTCTTGACTAGAACAACCCAGGTGGCATGCTATTCATGTTATCAGAGACAATCAGGGCACGGGCAGCTGGGGGGATGGGTGTGGGGGGATGTGCAGAGAATGTGGGCATGCCAGGATCCAGGAGTGTCCTGCAGACTCCAGTTGGCTTCTCTGGATGTATGGGCACCATAGCCAGTGTCTGGAGGTAGGCTGAGGGTTGCAGCACCTCCCGGCTCCCTGTCAGCGGGTCCTGCAGCCACCCACTGCCCCACCGACACTGATACTGGACAGAGAGCGCTGGGGAGCTCCCCCCATGGCCTAGATGGCACAGGGGGAGGTTCTGACACCGAGCATGCCAGAAACTAGAAAGATGAATTGGACAGGCATTAGCACACCCACAGCTAGCAAAATAATCAGACAGAAAAAATATTCCTCCCTTCCCTATCCCTATAAGAACCACAGGAAGGGGAGGATGGTCTCTGAGACAGAGTCCACCATTCTCCCAGGCCACAGCGCCTGAACGAACCTCCTTTCTTTCACACCAGCACCTGTCTCATGAGTCTGGCTTTGGTTGAGGCAGGCAGCTGAGCCTGCATTTCAGTTACATTTATATTCAGATAAATGCGATGCTGTGTGCTCTCGATAACTCACCTCTTCTCTCCAGGTTCAGTTCTCTCACATAGAATGAGGAGGATGCACTGGATGAACGCTGAGGCTCTGTGAACTCTGTTAACCCATGTCTCTGTGTTAGGAGCAGAGACTAACCCTGATTCTCCCAGGCAGGGGAGTGTCCTTTATGCTCGCCGATTCAGGAAGTTTCCCTGTACAAAGGGAGACCGGGAATAATCTGAAGGAGTGGAAGAGAGTGGTGAAGCAGGCTGGGGCAGGGAGTGATGCAGGGCAAGTGAGTGTCTGGAAGAAGCATGGGAGGAGGGGTTGGGTGGGTTGGGAGTGTAGCCGAGAGCATGTGGAAACTGGGATGGTTAGAGACCAAAGGGGACGGGGGTTGACATCCAGAGCTGCAGGGCACCTCAGAGGTGATGTCTCCAGTGTTGGTCTCCAGGAGGCTGAAAGGCTCCCAAGGAGCAAGGAGCCAGGAGGAGGGCCAAGCAGGATGGGAGGAAGAGGGCCCAGCTCAGGACTTGACCAGGGTCTGCGCTCCAGCGGCCATAAGGAGCTGTGGCTTGGAGTGTGAAGGGGGGCTGTGTGGTGCTGAATTTCCCCCAGGCTTGCTATCAGCTAAGGACCCTGTCCCCTGAGGTTTACCGGATTTTTCCAATAGTGCCGGGAGGGGCATCTCTTCCGAGAATGTGTAGGTTAAAGCTCAAGGCATCCCCTGCTCCTTCTCAGGAAAAGCTAAGTGGCTTCTCACTGAAAAGTGGGGAACCCCCTGGGGTATGAGTGTGCTTGTGTGGGTGCATGTGTGTGCACAGTAAAGTCTGTGTAGGGAGTGGGGGTGTGGGTGTGGACTGGGCTCTACCTGAATGGGAAAAGATGGCGGGGTCTGGGCAGAAACAGAGCTGCTGCTTAAGCTGTGTGGGATCTGGTAGCACCTGCCCGAGCTCAGCCAAAGCGGAGAGGAAAGAGGAGCCGCCCGCAGGAAGGCAGAGAACCACAGGGAGATGAGTGACACAGAGCCGCCCAGGCTTTATCCCGAGCGAGAGGAGAATGAATGGGCCTGACAAGGAGGAGAAACCCTTCCTCAGTTACAGTTCTTATGAAAGAGAACAAAGGGGAAGGGAGGAGTCCCTGCAGATAAACCGAGAGGAGGGTGAGCGGCAGCCAAATGCAGGAGAACAGCGGAGGGAGCGAAAGCGGGAGAATGACAGAGCCAGATGGAGATTGATCCAGGAAGGATCGACTCAGTAATGCTGTGCGCCTGCTCTGTGGGGCCTGTGCTGGGGAGGGAAGGGGTGGTGCTGGCCCCTGTGGCGGGGAATCAGACACAAGGAAGGTCATTTCACTGTGAGATGAAAGCCAGTGCCTGAGGCTCTGGGAACCCAGAGGAAGCGGGGAGTGGTTAATCTCACCCGGGTGTTCAGAGGACAGACTGAGGTGCAGTATATAGATACAGTGAGGGACAGGGTGGCAGGAGCAATCTGTTTCGAGGGACCCAGGGATCAAGCTCTGTGCTAAAGAACACAGCCTGGTCTGGCCGGTGTGGCTCAGTGTTTGAGTGTCGACCTGTGTGAACCAGGAGGTCACAGTTCGATTCCTGGCCAGGGCACATGCCTGGGTTGCAGGCTTGATCCCCAGTAGGGGGTGTGCAAGAGGCAGCTGATCAATGATTCTCTTTCATTACTGATGTTTCTATCTCTTCTTCCCCTTTGGGTCAATAAAAATATATATTGATGAAAAAGAACATGGCCCAAGAGAACACTGCTGATCGCCGAGGCTCCTCACTGCAGCCCTCCGACTCCTCAGAGGGGGACACCCATCATTGCTGCCTCAGCGGGCGGCTCCTCGCGTTTACGGTACAGACCCAGCTATGTCGCGTTCGGTGCCAGACATCCGCTGGTTCTCAGTAAATGCTCCCGGAGTAACTGGCTGAATGAAGCAGCGTGCCTTGCACCAAACAATCACTCTCTGGGGAAGGTGACATTTTTTCCCATTTTATTGATGAGGAAGTGGGGCCTCTCAAGCTCTGGGAGGATTTAATACTAAAGTCTTAGAATCCCGGGGCTTAAGCAATCTGTGTTTCTCTTAACAACAAAAAAGCTTAATATGTCTGTAGGTTTGATTTGTGTTTATTAGCCTCCATGCTGGTCAACATAAAATAATTATAAATTCAAGATTACAGTGAAAATCGCTACCACTGTAATTGAGAAAACAATGTGCAGGCTATATGTCTTCCGTGTTTCCTCCTGGGAACAGTAAACATACCCTGTTATGCAATAGGACATCTTTTGATCAGAGCGGAAGGAAAAAGGGGAGGACAGTGAGAGTGGAGAAAGTGAGGTCAGGAATCTAGGAGAGGAGGGGGAGCCCCCTTGAGAAGCTGGAATTTCCATCAGCCCCCAGAGCAGAATCAGGAGCACCAATTGGGGCCCTTGGGGGCTCTGGGCGGCTCCTCCTCCAGGGGGCGCAGCAGAGAGTTCTGTGTCTGGTCAGCTCAGTCTCTGGAGATCTGGCCTCTGATCGTCCATAGAGCAGCTGGGTATGGACCAGGCACTCGGATGGCACCGACTCTCTCTGCCTCTGTCATCTGTTAAGAGAGCCGGTGCCCCGTCCAGAAGAGCAGCCTCCGCCGGAGTCCGCCCCAGCTCTTCACGGCTCCACTGTCCACCCCAGCGTGTGGATGACTAATGGGTCAGCCTTGCCCAGTACTTCCCCCTCCAGATGTTCCACACCCTGCAGCCTACCCCCTCCCTCCCTCCCTCTCCTTACACAGAATCTGGAGGTTGCCCCATTTATCTTTATGTAATTATCTGTCAGGTACAACTTGTGAAACCCCAGTCACCTCCCCCCTTACCTCCCCTTCCCACCCACTTGCAGGCAAGAAAATAAGTTACACACATGCGCAGAGATACCCACACACAGTCTTGCCCTCGGTCCCTGGCGGGCTCAGCTCTGAGAAGGAAAGCTCTGCTAGGGCGAGCCCAGGACTGCGGCTGCCTTCCCTGTGGTCACCCACCCCCCTCTCCTCCGGGCCCACATGTGTGCTTTCACTTTTCAGCCTGAGTTCCTCCTTGGGAGGAGTGGGAGGTCCATTTTGGCCTCCACGAGATCATGGATGAGGAGAAGGCAAGAAAAACAAAATCCGTGGCCATTTCTGACGAGAGGAAGAGCTGCCTATAATTTCTAAAAGAGACTGTAATGCAGCCACAAATGCAATGTCCTGAGTCCCTTCTCTGTAACAGTGAAGACAGCCACTTTTTAAGATACAGCCTGTGGGTCCAGGCATCATGCTAAGCTTTACACAAGTTTTTTTCATTGATTCTCACAACAAAACCCCGGGGTATGGGTGTTTTTATCCTCCCTGTAGCGATGAGCCCTCAAAGACAGAGAAGTGGACTTGCCTCGTCACACGGTGAGGCTGAGCGCAGGTGACGTTTCAGTAGACCTGCAGCGACTGGTGGAGTACAGAAGCATCTTGCTTTCTGTCCGTAACAGAAGCACAGGTATTGCTATGAGGGCTCGAGTAGAGAAATACTAACTCACTTAGGGGTTCGTGACAATGCATCCATTCTCCTCCTCCAAGTTCTCAGACCACCCAACATCCACCCATGAATCCCAGGTTAAGAGTAGAAGAAATTGGCTAAAAAATGTTAATGTGAATTAAAAAGTGCAAGTTAGAGGCAGGCCATTGGAGTAATAAGACCTCCCTTCGGAGAGAGCAGGTTTGACAGAATATGGGCCTTGCTTTGGCTTGGGGCTCCCCAGGAGGACTTTCTGGAATACGAGTCAAGGTATTTTTCCAAATGAGGCAGCGAAGTGACCTCCCAGAGCCCTAAGGGAGAGAGACGCAAGCTCAGACTTCCAGGGCCCTGACTCTGATGCCAGCTGGTTTCCAGCGCACCGTGTCAGCCTTCTCATTGCTCTCCGTTGCTGAGCTCTGCTCCCCAAGCCTCACCCGGGCTGTGCCCCTAACCCCCACGTGACTGTGCCCCTAGCCCTCACTGCTGCTCAGCTGTGAGGAACCCCACTTGGCTTGGGAGGGTCTGTCTGGGTGGTGGGAGCCGGGCTCAGAGAAATGGCAGCACTCCTCCAATGGGAGAGGAAGTCCGGTTCCTCATTCAGGTGGGACAAGAAAAAGCTGCCAGCATTCACCGGGTGTGAGTCAGTGGGGTCCGAAGCCCTGTTGGTTCTCTGTTGGCAGCTGGAGAAACTGGGCCATGCAGTGCCTTTGGCAATGGCGCTGCCCACATAACACCCTTGGGTGTCAAACCACTGAGAGAGCACAAGCCTGAGACTCAGGACCAGCCTGTGCCCCCAGTTTGCTTTGAGAGCTTGGCCAAGCTTCTTTACTCCTTGGAACCCATTTTCTCAACTGTTAAAGATGGCTCTTAAGGGAGTCTTTTCTGGTCTCAGGCGTCAGGGGATAATGCGGGCAAAACTGCTCCGTGAACTCCAAGATGTTACATAAGTGCTAATTATTGTTCCCAGAAAGTACCCTTTCTCGAGGTCACAGATTTATGGTTCTCCTCGAGAGCCATCTCCTTTGGACTGAGCTTTAATTAAACTCAGAGACCCACCAACTCCAAGGAACTTGATCTTCTTCAATCATTGCTCCTTTCTGACCCAAGCCAGAATGCATACTAATGAGATGAATGAAGATCTCTATATATAAAAGCCTAAGCGACCATTATGGCTGGATGACTGGCCAGTGGCCATGACACACATTGACCTCCAGGGGACAGATGCTCAATGCAGAAGCTTCCCCCTGGTGGTCAGTTTGCTTCTAAGCCAACCTCCCCTGACTGGCCAACCTCCCATGGTCCCTCCCCCCCTCCCGCCCCACTGGGCCAGAGGGCCCCAATCAGCCCTGATTGCCAGCCAGGCTGAGGGACCCCATCTGTACACAAATTTGTGCACTGGGTCTCTAGTACGTATATATGGATTAACCTACTTTGGCTTTTCCTGCCTAAGGCTTTAAATTCACCACAGACTTCACAAATGTCCTTTGTATCTCTCTCTTTAGATCCTCAAGTGGATCTCTCTCTCTCTCAAATCAATAAATAAATTTTAAAAAGAGAGGAAAAGAAGTGTCTCACCCCACCCCCAACTTGTGGCATAGCCATTTCAGCTCCTGACACAGCCACTCTGCCTTAGGCCAGGAGAATGGGAATGGGCCAAGGCCTCCATTCCTGCTTTTAGACAAAATCCTGAGGATAGATCCTCTACATTCCATGTTCCTCTCCTCTGCACACACACACGTGAAAAATTACTGGGCAGAGAAATGTTTACCAAAGGGCATTTCAAGTGGAAGACAGAACTGGCAAAGTCATTGAAACAGAAAGGTACCAGGAACTTAGGAAAGTTTTGTTCTTCAACTAGCACTTAGCTGGCTTTTTTGACTAGTCTCTCCTGACTCACATGCGTCCTACACACTGACCGTGCCATATTAATTCTGAATATTTATTTTATATGTTGCCCCCCTTGTCAAAAAACCTTCCCTGCGTCCTTGTTGGTTGAAACGGAACACTATAGGCCGTCATTCAAGGCCCTTTACCACTGGCCGGTACTCTCCTCTTAACCTGATATCCCACTGTTATCCTACATGCATCGTGTGGCTGGCTCTGTCCCTTGTCATCCCTGACATGTGCTCCCTTCCAGTCCTAAATCTAGATGGTCTGTTTCTAAACATTCCACCTTCTTCAGGAAGCCCTCGCTGATTAATGTAGCCCAGAGGGGACCCTCATGCTTCAAAATGTACTTCATCCTTGGCCTTTCTCAGAAACTACCTGGCATTGCTACTGGCCCAAGAGGAATCCTTAGCCTCATCTGAACCAGAAGATCCCTGAAGGAGGGAACAGTATCGTTCTTTAAAAAAAAAAAAAAAAGCATATATATATATGCTTTTTTGTACAGAGAGCAAGGGAGAGGGACAGCAAGTTAGAAACATCGATGAGGGAGAATCATTAATCAGCTGCCTCCTGCACACTCCCAACTGGGGATGTGCCCGCAACCAAGGTACATGCCCTTGACTGGAATCAAACCTGGGACCCTTCAGTCCACAGGCTGACACTCTATCCACTGAGCCAAACCAGTCAGAGCAGTATTGTTCTTTTTCATTGCCTTCTCCTTCTGGTTGCTGTTACCATGGATGGATTATGGTGGTTGGTACTTGATAGTTTGATCCCCACAGGTACAGGACTTGCGGCCGCAGACAGACCTCTTTAAAGATGCCGAGAGAAGCCAGAGGAGGAGGCAACAAAGGAAGACGCAGGCACCCCAGTAACGAGAACACAAACTCTTATTAGTGCATTTCGAGCGAAGAGACTTCTGAGAGGGAAAGAGGACCTACCTCAAAGCCAGGGATGTCTCATTCCACAACAAAGGCTAGAGGTAGCCTGGAAGGGGAAAGATAAGCTGACTCTCATGTGAGACTTTGGGCAGATAACCAGCTCTGTGTTTGAGCCTTTGAGCCTCAGCTTCCCATTTGTAGGAGGAATAATGTTCTTTTTATAGGGTACTTGGACAGAACAGAGGTACTGTATGCTAACAACCAGCATATAATTGATGCTCAATAAATAGCATTTGCTTTAAAATTTATGACATTTCCACCCCAGATAATCTTCTGGTAAAGAGATTCTCATTATTCTGGATAACATGGTTATAGCCCTTTATGGATGAACTAGCCAGCTCTCAAGAGTGTATGGGAGAGAGCATTCCTTTGCCTTGTAGTCAGTCACTACAGGGACTAAGTTTGCTGACCCTCTGCTACCACCAGGTGGCCATAAGCTTACAGTGCAGTCTGGTTGATTTGTCAGTTCAAAAATAAGGATAAGACATAGATTGGAGGTGTATGAGGAGTCTGCGGAGTGGGGAGATTCTGGAGGATATAAGACAATAGAAGGAGAGTGACTCAGAATCCCTGGGAAGCATGGAACCACCAGGCCAGGAGTCTTATAATACATGCACATAGCTGTTAAATAAAGGATTGTCCCAGCAGGGAGGCATCTTGGAGACTGCCTCCCCCCCGCCCCCCACCTCCACCACCACCTCCAATTAGTATTGTCCACCAGGATCTTGTGAGATCCAGAGCCACCTATGTCTCCAGCTTCATGTTCCATTCTCATACTCACATTGTGGACTCAGAACCACTGTCTTTCTATCCCATTAATACTCCTTCCATTACAAGCCTTTGCACATACTAATCTCTTCTGGAATTACCGACCTTCCGTCCCCACCCCTCACCTGTTTAACTTCCACAGGTTCCTCAACTCTCAGTCCAAACATGACATCCTCAGGTAGTAAGCCTTCTTCAGTCTAGGTCAGGTTCCTTTGATACATATCCTCATAAAGCAAAGAATAAAAATAAAATTCAGAGCAGTTTTCTGTATTCATCTATGTGATGCTCATTAACATCCATCTCTCACTCTGCTCTATAGGCTCTGGGCCCCTTCCTCTTGCATCTCCAGCACCAAGGACAGAGCCTGTTACATAGCAAGAGCTCTGTAAACATGTTGGGTGAACAGAGGTGCTTACAGGATCAGAGAGAGGCCTGGAGAGGTTAGAAGTTCTGAGGATCTTTCAGCCAACTCTGAGGCATACACAGGTCTTTTGTGGAACTCAACAAAGATGCTCTGAAACCACACTCATTCATGTCAATATACCACTGTGAATGGAAGACTCGTGGGTTGAAATGCAGGGTACAGAGCCCAGACACTGTGGCTGGGCGGAGGGGAGATTATTTGTAGAGTCTGAACACAGCCCATGATTCTAAACAATGGGAAAGTTTTGAGGAAGGGGCTGTTGGCTTGAGACTTCAAGTGCATGTGAGAGGGAGACAAAGGGACACTTGATAGATGTTTCTAAAAGGAAGAGTAAACAAATAGTCTAATGCTCCTTAGGGTACCCCAGGCCTAACTGGATGAGTATGGATTTTCAAAGCATTGTCTCTTTGATTTGGATTTCATTTCAAAAGACAGTTAACTTGTTATAAACTCAGAAAAGACAAAATAAAATTATCATTTTAGAATATATTTTTAAAATTTGCTAACCCACAAAGTTGGTGCTTTAAATAATTTTTGGAGAAGTAGTACTCTCTAGTAGTACTCTCTATAGTAGTACTATCTCGAATTAGATGAACAGAGAGAGATTTGATTTTAACCCAGAATTCAGAAAAGGTGAGCTGTTTCATTCCTAGAATCTTCTGAAGCTGAGCTTTTAGTACAGGCTTGTTAATGTCTGAAATGTTGTGAACTTCCAATAATTTCAATATCCCAGAGTCAACACATGCCCAATTAAAAACAATATTTGAGCATTGTGGTCAATTTTTAATTCTCCATGTTTGTTCCTCTGTCAATGTAGAAATAGTCATTTCTAATTTCATTCCAGAAGATCCACAGAGAAAGGGCATTCAAACTCGAGGAGTCTGGACAAGTCAAACAGCAGCAGCATGAGTATGAATTACACTGGAGGATGTGGTAGCGAAGGAAATGAGGCCGGGGAAGCGTCTGCCATTGGGGAATTGGGTGGCTAAAGCTGTCCTTCCTTCCCAGGCTCCAGCTCTAACACGGCTCTAAGGTGGCCTGGCCTCTTGGGTCTCCAAATCTTTGACTCGGTGCTGTCTCCACGAGAACTGGAGCCTTTCATGCCAGCAGTGTCTGTCCTTTCTTGAGTCTGGCTCTAGGTTCTTGTTCAATAGCTTTTGCTTTTGAGTACTCTATAGGCCAGGACGAGGAGAGTGACCAGGGTCATCAGGAATGTAATGAGGAAGAGAACTTTCACTATGTAAACAGGATCAGTTGTGGACGTGGAGAGTGCACTCTTGCCCCACAAGATGGCTGGAAATTGTGGGAAAGACATAGGTTTCTCAAAAAGAGCTGAGATGTGTGGGATAAGCAGACTGCCCAGACAACTAAGGAAGTACCAAGAGAACTGGACTTGCTTTGTTATATCCCAGGAACGGCTGTGGAGCTGCAGCCATTCATCTGCGGATCCTGTTACTTACACAGCAGGCGGAGACGTCCGTTCAGGGAGGTTGAACAACTGTTTCCAATGCAATCAGAGTCCCGAGACAACAGTTCAATTGGCAAAACTGCGGGGTGGTGGGTGGGGCTTCTGGGGCTTTATGATGTCACTTGAGGGTGAGGCTAGGATATGAATGGAAGGTTCTAGTTTGGAAACTGCTAGGCTGTGAAAATGCCCCCACAATACTCTTCTGTTATTTTTCATTTTGAAATCATTTTATTTTTTCTTTTGGCCAGGGCTACGTTTTTATTGTTTCCTCATTCCACTATGCTAGGCTGTATCTATCTACCCAAGGAAATTCAGCTTGTATTCCAAAATAGGAATTTTAGATCTATAGTGTGGACGAAAGGGGCCACATGCTAACCTGACAAGCTCAGGGAAGGCCTGCATGGTGGTCTTGGAAACTCAAAGACTTAAAGTCACCACAAAGAATGGTCTGAAATTAAAAATAACTAAAAGCAGTTATGGTGGGTAGTCCTAGGCCGCCATCTTCCCTAACAAGGTCAATCGTTACCTTAACTGAGGCTATTGTCTTTTTGCTCTGTGATAACATGTTGTTGAAATGTCAGGGTAACTTGTAACTTTCCTTTTTTTCTGGACCCCTCAGGGCACAACCAAATGCCCTAGGTGCCAGGACAGATAGCACAAATTCCTTCATTTAGAGTGTACAGTTTCATTTTTTTAGTATATTAACAGGGTTGTTCAAACATCATCAGAATCTAATTTGAGGATATTTTCATCTCCCCTCAAAAGAAACTTTGTACCCATTAGCATTCCTGTCTGTATCTCTCTGGCTCCCCATATCAGGCATATTGATCTCGTCTCCCCAACCAGACTGGACTTCTCAACCCCTTATCTTTTGTACTCTCCTCTGATTCCCTATTCTGATCTTCCCTTGGGGCTGTGGCTGACTGGGTCCCCTCACTCATGTTAGATGGGGATACTGAGGAGTCCCTGGGCGAGCACTGGACTTGGTAGTTTCCTCAGCGCTCCTGGTTAGGTTGCTGACTGTAGGATACAAACAACTCACCATTGCCTGAATCAGACAGAACTGTTCTCCCTTTGTTCCTTTAAGAGGCAGGGCCCAAACACAGACACGATGAATAGCTGAACAGTTTGAGCTCCCATCAGTGCCCAGGGGATAGCCACTGACTCAACACTGTTTTTTTTTTTGTCCTTATCAGTCCTCACCTGAGAATATGTTTCCATTTTAGAGTGAGTGGAAGGGAAGGGGAAGATTCTGAGAGAAACACTGATGTGAGGTACATCAATTGGTTGCCCCCTGCACCATGCCCCACCCAGGGCCAGGGATGGAGCCTGCAACTGAAGTCAATGTCCTTGACCAGAATAGAACCTGGGACCCTTCAGTCCACAGGCTAACACTGAACCAAACCAGCTAGGGCTCAACCACTACACTGTTGAGGTAAAGTTTACCACTGGCTAGGGCCAGCATCTCTTTATGTCCCCGATGGTGGTGTCTGAAGGCCTAAGGATAAAAACAGCAATAGGACATGGCATTGGAGGCAGACTTTCTCCACATTTCTGATGCTCTTTGGGGGGCAGAAACCATATTAACATTCCTGGCCTTTCTTTTTTGTTTTTTGGTTGTTGTTTTTTTTTCTTGCTTAAAATATTACAAAGAGTAGTACATATGTCTCTTTTTTTTTCGTCCCCCATTGACATTCCCCCGGCCTCCTCTACCCCCCAGTGTTTTGTGTCCATTGGTTATGCTTATATGCATGCATAAAAGTCCTTCAGTTGATCTCTTTCTTCCCCTCCCCTTCTCAACCCTCCCTGGCCTTCCTGCTGTAGTTTGACAATCTGTTTGATGCTGCTCTGCTTCTGTATCTATTTTTGTTTAGCAGTTTATGATGATCTTTATTATCCATTTCACTTAGCATAATGCTCTCCAGTTCCATCCATGCTGTTGCAAATGGTAAGAATTCCTTCTTTTTTTTATAGCAGCATAGTATTCCATTGTGTAGATGTTTTCTAATCCATTCATCTGCTGATGGGCACTTAGGCTGTTTCCAAATCTTAGCTATGGTGAATTGTGCTGCTATGAACATAGGGATGCATATATCTTTTCTGATTGGTGTTTCTGGCTTCTTGGGATATATCCCTAGAAGTGGGATCACTGGGTCAAATGGCAGTTTCATTTTTAAATTTTTTAGGAAACGCCATACTGTCTTCCATAGTGATTGCACCAGTCTGCATTCCCATCAGCAGTGCATGAGGGTTCCTTTTTCTCCACAGCCTCTCCAGCACTTGGTTTGTTGATGATAGTCATTCTTTTTTTTTAGTATATATATATTTTATTGATTTTTTTACAGAGAGAAAGAGAAAGAGATGGAGAGTGTTAGAAACATTGATGAGAGAGAAACATTGGTCAGCTGTCTCCTGCACACCCCCTACTGGGGATGTGCCTGCAACCAAGGTACATGCCCCTGACCAGAATCGAACCTGGGACCTTTCAGTCCGCAGGCTGATGCTCTGTCCGCTGAGCCAAACCAGTTAGGGCAATGATAGCCATTCTTACAGGTGTGAAATGGTACCTCATTGTTGTTTTGATTTGCACCTCTTGGATGATTAGTGACTTTGAGCATGTTTTCATATGTCTCTTGGCTTTCTGAATGTCCTCTTTTGGAAAGTGTCTATTTAGGTCCTTTGCCCATTTTTTGATTGGATTATCTTCCTTTTGTTAAGTTGTATGAGTTCCGTATAAATGTTGGAGATTAAACCTTTATCAGTGATAACATTGGCAAATATGTTCTTCCATGCATTGGGCTTTCTTGTCGTTTTTTTGATGGTTTCGTTTGCTGTGCAGAAGCTTTTTATTTTGATGTAGTGCCATTTGTTTATTTTCTCTTTAGTTTCCAATGCCCTCAGAGCTGTATCAGTGAAGAAATTGCTTCGGCATATGTCTGAGATTTTGTTGCCTTTAAATCCCTCTAGTATTTTTATCGTTTCCCGTCTTATATTTAAGTCCTTTATCCATTTTGAGTTTATTTTTGTGTATGGTGTAAGTTGGTGGTCTAGTTTCATTTTTTGCATGTATCTGTCCAATTTTCTCAACACCATTTATTGAAGAGACTGTCTTGACTCCATTGTATGTTCTTGCCTCCTTTGTCAAATATTAATTGAGCATATTGGTTTGGGTCAATTTCAGGGGTTCTCTATTCTATTGGTCTATATGTCTATTCTTGTGTCAGTACCAGGCAGTTTTGAGAACTGTGGCTTTGTAATACAGCTTGATATCTGGTATTGAGATCCCACCTACTTTGTTCTTCTTTCTCAGGATCACTGCAGCTATTCAGGGTCTTTTTTTTCATTCCAGATGAATTTTTGGAGAGTTTGTTCTAGGTCTGTGAAATATGCTTTTGGTATTTTAATGGGGAATACGTTGTACTTACAGATTGCTTTGAGTAGTATGGACATTTTAATGATATTGATTCTACCAATCCATGAACATGGTATGTTCTTCCATCTGTTTATGTCTTCCTCTGTCTCTTTTTCCAACATCCTGTAGTTTTCTGAGTAGAGGTCTTTTACCTTTTTAGTTAAGTTTATTCCTAGGTATCTTAATTTTTTTGGTGTGATGGTAAATGGGATTGCTTTTTTAGACTCTCTTTCTGTAAGTTCACTATTGGTGTATAGAAATGCCATAGATTTCTTGGCATTGATTTTGTATCCTGCTACATTGCCGAATTCATTTATTAAGTCCAATAATTTTTTGATGGAGTCTTTAGGGTTTTTATGTACAATATCATGTCATCTGCAAATAAGGACAGTTTTACTTCTTTTCCAATTTGGATGCCTTTTATTTCTTCTTCTTGTCTGATTGCAATGGCTAATACTTCCAGTACTATGTCGAACAGGAGTGGTGAGAGTGGGCAACCCTATCTTGTTCCTCTCACTCTGGCTTTCACTCCCTTCACACCGTGCCCCACCGTGGGTGCAGAGAGCATCTACTTGGGTCTGCTTTCTCTAAGTCTTACAGGGGCACATCCCCATGAGTGAGAGGCCTATGGTTTTCCATTGATAATTAGTGTGGGAAGGTGAGTTGGTCTAATTCTGAATTTCTCTTAGGAAGCTCATTGTGGCTGCAAACCTAAGCCCTATAGTCCAATATGGTCTTCATCAGTTATAAAGGTGAGTTTTGCCATTTGCCTCATTTCTCACAACCACTGTTCAGAACTCGAATGAGGAAAAGAGACCTATTACGTACTTAGGTGAGGAAACAGGAGGTGTTGTGTACTGACCACTTGAATCCCAAACACAAGTCCTCCATAAACTCTGGGAGTCCTGAGTTATGATGGCTGCATTTATGTGTCAAATTGACTGGACTAAGGGGTGCCCAGAAGCTGGTAAACATGATTTCTGAGTGCATCTATAAGGATATTTTCAAAAAGGATCAGCATTTGAGTCAGTAGACGGAATAAAAAAAGATAAGCCTCACCACTGTGAGTGGGCATCCCCCAATCTGTCAAGGGTCTTAATAGTACAGAAAGGTACTATTAAGAAGGAGGATGAATCTGTTCTCTGCCTGAGTTGGGACGTCCACCTTTTTGGACATCAGTGCTCATAGTTCTCAAGCCTCCAGACTTGGCCTGATTTATACCATTGGCTTTCCTGAATCTCCAGCTCGAAGACTGCAGTCATGAGACTTCTGAGCCTCCATAATTGCATGAGCCAATTCTTGTAAAACACACACACACACTCATATGTGTACTATTGGGTCTGTTTCTCTGGAGAACCCTACTACATGCATGTTCTCACCTAGATTACTGTAGTAGGGTCTCAAGAGCCTGCCAGTTTTCAGTATCTCTCCTGCCTTGTTTATGGAGACCATTTAGTTTAAATTTCTAATATGGAAAAGAGGAAATGAAAATTTAATGAGCCTTCGTTAAGACACCATCCTTTGTGCTTTGACATGTTATTTTATTTAAAACAATAATTCAAATCCTGGCTAGTAGCTCAGTTGGTTAGAGTTTCGTCATGATACACCAAGGTTGTGGGTTTGATCCTGGGTCAGAGCACATATACAAAGAAACCAATAAGTGGAACAAATCAATGTTTCTCTCTCTAAAAAAAAAAATAACTCAAGGCAGTAATAGCAATAACTTATTGCATTACTTCTTTCTTTACATCAGCTACTGGGCTAAGAGCTACACCTGCATCAGCTGACTTAATCCTCTCAGGCAACAAGCCTCGAATAGACTGAATAAGGTCATACAGACATTGGTTCTAGAACCAGGTATTTAACTTTATATTAAAAAAAGTCAACCCAGTGCTCTTTTTATTCTAATGTAGTACTGTTATATCTTTCAGAAATGTCAATTAATTATGATTTTTTTTATCAATACAAACTATTCTTAGGGGTTTGTAACTCCCTTTATCAATTACCTGCTCAATTACTCCAGCCAGTGTTTACACCAGGGTGGTAAACTTGACTTCCAAATAGCACTTGGTGTTGCTATCTTTCCCATTCCTATCATTGAAGAGTTCCTTCCACTTGTAACACCTCCCTTTCTCTTCTTTTTCTTTTTAAAAAATATATTTTCATTAATTTCAGAGAGGAAAGGAGAGGGAGAGAGAGATAGAAACATCAATGATGAGAATCATTGTTTGGCTGCCTCCTACACACCCCCACTGGGGAACCAGCCTGCAACCCAGGCATGTGCCCTTGACCGGAACTGAACCTGGGACCCTTCAGTCCACAGGCCAATGCTTTATCCACTGAGCCAAACCAGCTATTAAAACTTCAACTGCACATCAATGTGCAATTAATAATGGAGTTTAATCCCAGGTTCGATTCCCATCAAGGGCATGTGCCTGGATTTTGGGCTTGATCCCCAGTAGGGGGCATGCACAAGGCAGCTGGTCAATTATTCTCATCATTGATGTTTCTTTCTCTCTCCCTTTCTCTCTGAAATCCATACAAATATATTTTAAAAACAAACAAACAAAAAATAACGGCACACACACCACATTATACTAAGTTAAATAAGCCAGTCAGGGAAAGACAAGCACCATATGACTTTACTCATATCCATATGATTTTGTGGAATCTAATGAAAAAAACTGAAATAACAAGCAAAGTAGAGAAAGATTCATAGAGAGCGGCTGACAGCTCTGGTGGTAGGAGGCTGCGTGTTGGGTAGGAGGGAAGGAGATGAAGAGATTAAGCCAAAGAGGAAAAAAAAGAGAAAGAACTCAGACACAGACAACAGTGTGGTGATTATGGGGGTTGGGGGGATGGCACGTGGAGGTGGAACATGGTAAATGGGAGATAAATGGTGATGGAGAAAAATAAGAAAAAACAACAACATAAAACAAAGCCCGCAATTCTGTATTCTTTCCTTTCACCAAAACCAAGCTTCTTGAGAAGTGCTATCTCCATCTCCTTCCTCCCACACGCTCCTAAACCTACACTCTAATCTGGCTTCCATCCCCACCGCTCACTTCGTTTCCCCCAGGGCCAGCCACAACTTCTTCATCTCAAATACAGGAATTCTTTCCAAATGTTATGTTGACAGGTCAAAATTGACCCGTTTTTTTCTTCAAACCCTTTCCTCCCCTTAGTGTTGGTGGCAGCACACCCCCATTTCCTCCCACCTATGCTCCTCCTAGTCCCCTTGTATCCAGTTGCCCTGTTGTATCTTTGATGTTTTTCCAGAGTCCAACTTTAGTCTTTTCTGTTCTGAAATCTTCTCTGGGTTATCTCATCCATTCTCGTGGTTTGAATAACAGTCTTTATGCCAAATGACTCTAATCTGTAACTTGACTCAGATCTCATTTCTTACTCCAGACTCATAAACCTAACGTCTCATTGTTTCAGTTGACTCATCTATTACACAAGCATCTCAAACCCTCACAATCATACCCGACCTAATTATCTTCCATTCAAGTTGACTTCTTCTCTATATCCTCTCTCCACAATAAGAAACCTGGGAGTCATTTTAGATTGCTCTTCACTTCCAACTCCCTGCACTGGCTCGGTTTCAATAAACTATCAGTTCCACTTCTGAAACACCTCCCACATCCACCCACTCTTCCTACCCCTATTGCTTCTACCTTAGTTAACACTTTAATTTCTTGGTCTTTGTCAGGTCTTGTCTGGATCCCTGCAACAGTTTATCAGCTGGTCTTCAGACATTTAACCATCTTGTCTAATCTAATAGAAGAGTAATATACAAATTAACCATCACTCCAATACACCTAAGCCATGCCCACCAGCTAAGCCATGCCTCCCATCCAATCAGAGCGGCTATATGCAAATTAACCCAGCCAAGATGGAGGCCGGCAGCCACGGAGCTAAACAGGAGGCTTCCGTTGCAGCTGCCTAACTAGGCTGGCAGGCCTCTGCTCAAGCAACAATGTTTCAATTATAGAAGCCATGGAGCTGAAGCAAACAGGAGGCTTCCATTGCCTGCCTAGGCCTCCACTCAAGGTAACAAAGTTTCAATTATAGAAGATAAATAAACCCCAGAAACTTGATTCTAGCCAGCCTCGCTGGGACATTGGGTCAATGGGAGCTGTGGGCAGCCTGAAAACGGCCCTCAGTCCCTCACCCAGGCTGGCCACACCCCCATGGGGTGAGGGTCCCCAATGAGGGGGCTTGGCCAGCCTGCAAACAGCCATCAGCCCCTCACCAGGCATGCCAGCAAGTGTACATCTCCCAAAGGGTCCCAGACTGCGAGAGGGCACAGGCCGGGCTGAGGGAACCCCCCCCCAAGTGCACAAATTTTTGTGCACCAGGCCCCTAGTTTCCGTATAATCTGTCTTACTCAATGTTAAGAGTAATATACATAAACAAGACCACTTCATTAAAAATCCCTAGTTTTGACCCCTGTTCCTTTTTTTGTTGTTAGTCCTCACTTAAGGAAATTTTTTCCATTGATTGTAGAGAGTGTGGATGGAAGGGGTGGTGGAGTGGGGAGAGGGAGGGAGGAAGGGAGGGAGTCATTAATGTGAACAAGACACATTGATTCGTTACCAGCCACACAGGCCCCAACCTGGGTGGGGTATTGAACCTGCAACCAAGGTACATGCCCTAGACTGGGAATCAAACTCAAAACTCTCCAGTGATGCTTTAACAAATATTGATCCATGCCGGCCAGGGCTGATCCGTTACATTTAAGATAAGTCCAAATGCCACCAGATAGTATAATGTGTAAACTCTTCATTCATGTTCTTTCCATACCTACTAGCCTGTTTTCTTTTCCTATCATGCTTTCCCATGCATTTCATACTCCTTTACAAAAGACGACTTACACTGTCCTAAGTTCCTGGTAGCAAAATAGTGAAAAGCAGAACCATCCTGGTTTGAGTCTTGGCTTCATCAGTTAGTAAATAAACCGTGATCTTGTTCAATATATTTACATAACGTCTCCAGTCTCAGTTTCTCCATCTATAAAATGGGGTTTATCATAGTTCATATTTCAAAGGGTTATTGTGAGAATCAAATGAGGTAATACTTGTGAAGTTCTTAGAACAGTGTCCAGCACAAGTTTGGAGCTCAGCAAAGGGTTACTTCTGTTATCTCCTGGTCTCTGTACCTGGTGGTCACTCTGCCAGCAATTCTACCTCTCTCCCCTCCTCCTTTTTTGCTTGGTCAACATCTACTTCCAGCCTAAACCAGTTTTATTTCCTCCACAACATCCAGGCCATAAATGGATATTTCTATCATAGTATTTAATGCCTCCCCCTACCCCTTACTATAGGTTGTAACTTGAAAGCAGGAACTGGGCCTCTACTGTGGTATACAAAGAAACTTGTGTTGTGGCAGATGACCCAGGAGAATGATAGCCAGCACTCAGAGGAAAAGGGAAAGTAAAACCTTTATTATGTAGCGCTGCTAGTCCAGGGGACTTTGATCCAAAGCCTGAACTCCCAATGTGGGGAGGTTTTGATATACATATCTCCTTGTGGCGGGCCCCTGGGGTGGTGGTGGGGGGGGGGGCGTTGCAGCTTCGTCCAAGTCAGTTAGAATGGGG
This sequence comes from Murina feae, assembly GCA_004026665.1. NCBI lineage: Eukaryota > Metazoa > Chordata > Mammalia > Chiroptera > Vespertilionidae > Murina > Murina feae. The sequence goes on from PVJC01022631.1 coordinate 26,550, forward strand.
AAGTACTAGTAAGAGTACTGTTTAAGTAGATACTGAACTGGGCTGGAAGCCCCCAAAGTTGCCCCCCCTATTTTCCTTCTCACTTGCATATAAGTATCGCCCAATGTATACATTTGTACATTCATGTTTTTTTTTTTGTTATTCTTTTTTTTTAAATTTATCTTTATTGTTCAGATTATTACAGTTGTTCCTCTTTTTTCCCCCATAGCTCCCCTCCTCCCATTTCCCACCCAACCTCTGTCCTTGCCCCCCACTGTCCTCATCCATAGGTGTACAATTATTGTCCATTCTCTTCACGCACCCCCAACACCCTTAACCCCCCAAAATTGTCAGTCTACTCCCTTTCTATGCCTCTGATTCTATTCTATTCACCAGTTTATTCTGCTCATCAGATTTTTTATTCACTTTATTCTTAGATTCACTCGTTGATATATATTTGTTGTTCATAATTTTTACTTTCCTTTTTCTTCTTCCTCATTCTCAAAGGATACCTTTCAGCATTTCATATAGTACTGGTTGGGTGGTGATGAACTCT
>PVJC01022632.1:0-27141 GCA_004026665.1 Murina feae
CATAAATATCTTTATAGAATAAAATCATTGAGCCAGTTTGTATTAGTAGTTGTCTGAAAAATCCCATCCAGGTCAGTTTTCCCTGAGTGGCTCTTAAGCTATCAACTTTTAATTTAGGAAGTTCTGTTATTTGGGCTCAGTGGCCCATATTTTATCTGGTACGTTTTCTGGCAGTAGAAAAAAAAAAAAAAAAAAACCAAAGTGCTCCCGTTTCTAGCATCCCTTTGTAATTCATTTATTTTTCAGACCATCACTTAAATGAAAAAAAATAGTCTGATAGGTAGGATATGTTTCTATTTTCTAGAGTAATCATAGATTGACATATTACGATTAATATTCTGTTTAATTTAGAGTTATCCAAAAAAATTCATAGATTCTCACTAATTCACTTTATAAAACGAAGGCCTTAAATTACTGAATCTTTCATACGTGATTTGTGAAGGACTGTAGACACATTTATGTTCCTTAATTTGAGCACCATAGTCCAGGCAGCTGTGAAAAAATTTTGGATTTTTTAATTGTTTAGATCAGGGGCTGGCAAGCATTTTCTTGAAAAGGCCAGATAGCAAATATTTTAAGCTTTGCTGGTCTATGGTCTCTATCTTAACTCAAAAAGGGCAGCAAAAGCTGCCATAGACAATACAAAAATGAATGAACATGGCTGTGATCCAAAAACAACAACAACCTCTTGACAAAAACAAGCATCAGGCGGGTTGGCCCGTGGGCCCCAGTTTGCAGCTGCTGGCTGAGATTCTGTGAGGAGAGTATTTATGATTGTGATTTTGTGGGCTGCTTAATTGTTTATAGTTTTCCTCGTGAGCATGGTTTAAGGCAGGGGACCCTGGAGAACAAATCATCAGCTCAAGGGGTCCTGGGTATATATGCTCACTTTAGTCCAATTAGTCCCTCGAAGCCTCAGGTTTCTTGATGATAAAATGGAGCTAGTGATAACTGTTCTACGGATCTTAAGGAGCTATTTTGAGAATCATGTAAGGGGATTTCAAGAAAAGGGAATTGAAATCACACAAATTCCTTGCCACTATAAGGTACTATTTTTTTTTTTAACATTATGTCATTGAAGTCGTCAAAATATTTGAAGAAAAAGGAAGCACATATGTGAAATATGTTATAATATGTGTATCAGCTAGGGACCTGACAGTTTCCATACCGTGGCTCAGATTGAGCCTCTGCTCCTCTCTGCCTGTCATGCCTTTAAGTCAATGCCAGAGTTCAGCATTGGGTGGGAGAGAGGAGTTGTCACTTTAAAAGGCACCTTTGAACCTGCAGCTATTATTAAGCCCATGCAGGCTGGGGACAATGATGGTGGGCATTGTGGAGTCCTGATTAACAGGAACACACATCATCTCAATTGACTATATGTAACCAGAGGAGAAATAAGGGCTATTATATTTCCACGAAAACCAAACAAGCAAACAAACAAAATGGTAAAGAAAAATCATCAAGTCTTGATTCTACAATTGAAAAGAGCATTTTGATGAAAGGCAACTCCTTACACACATACTTTCTCCTTCTTTTCAGCTTGCTAGAGTGGGCCCTAATATACTGCTTCAGAAATAATATTCTCTGAGCATTCTAATAAAAGTAAGGTTTCCACAGGTATTTGTATATTATAAGGTTGAACCCTATTAGCCTTATTTTAATTGAAATTATTATTAGTTATTTTTTTTACTTGTTTTTTGTCTGTCTTCCCCACTTCACTGTGAATGTGTGATTTGTCCCTCATTGGATCTCTTACAGTTAGCACAGTGCATGACAAGAGTGGATAAAGGCTTTTGAATGAGTGAATATTGCATCCACAGCTAAAGGGACAGTCAACATGGCAGACTGGTGGACACCCAGGAGGGTGGAAGTATTGTTAGACTTTTCTGAATGTCTGTCCGAATATAGTTGGAAGAGAAACTGAGCTTTCTGTGTTACCAACATGCTTTCTTCATTTTCATAGACAATGAAAAGTTGCTGTGAAGTAGCTTGTGAAAAGAATGCATATGTCAAGTTCTAAAATATGCAGCGCCACACATCTTTGGGATTGACATGTAGACTGAATCTATGTAAATGAATTACTTATCCAAGACAAACTTGTTAGGAAAGCAGACTTTCCATGACACCAATCTATACATTTTTGGGGTTTTCACTACATTATTCATTTATAGAAAGTGTTCATGGATCTTGGCATTTATTTTTAAAAGTGTATAATAGTCTTTGGAAATGTCTTTTCCAGCATACTTTTTTTCTCAGGGCAGAATTTAGATCATTTTGGGATAAAATAATTTTATGCACATTATTTAAACAAGCTTGTTCTGCATTAGGGTTCAAGTTCTACTGGGTTCAAATTCAAATGCTGTGTTATATAACCTCACTAAGCTTCAGTGTTCTCAAGAGTAAAATTATCTGATTTGTGTGTGTGTGTGTGAGAGAGAGAAAAAGAGAAAGAGATAGGGATAGAGATAGAGATAGATCAATGAGAAAACCTACCCTTAGTACAGTGTTTGCACATTGCTATTTACAGTTAACACACTTTTATTTAAGTTTAATTATGAAAACAGTTTTCTAAAGTTTGCTAAAACAAATCTATTTGATTTTCATGGAACTATTTTTTCTTTCATTTATATCTTACCCTTTCTTTCTCTATTTTACTCCAAAGTACAACTATTAACATCACTCTCTTGGGAAAAGTCAGAACACTGTCTCTGAAAACTTGAAGACAGAGCATGTAGCTTCATGGGGCTTGTGTGTGTGCTGGTGGTGGGGTATGTGTGAGTGATCCATTTAAGAAATGATCTCATTCCGTGAAATTATTGTCATCTCTTAGATTGGTTGTCATCTTGGGAAGCACAGAACCCTGTGCCTCACAGGGATTGTATATTTGATTGATTCATGGCAGTTAAGGGTCATAATTTTTCAGTCATTACCATTACCATTCTCTTGCCATGTGACTTGTATGTCTCAAGAAACAGGCGGAGTTGTTTCATCATTTTGTTCATTCTGATTGGCTATGTGTCTTTCTTTGGACAAAAGACATGACTCTTGTAGGGACTTGAAAAAGGACTTACCCTTTTCTGCTTCTCTTGTTGTTCCCCTACCTTCCTATAAGAACAAGCCTGGACAGAGTCGAGACAAGTTAAACAGAGCTGAGTTTCTCTAGTCACCCTAGCCTAAGCCATCCGACATCAGCTAATTAAGGGCCAGCTGATCCCCAGACGTGTCAGAGAGTTCAGCTGAGACCAGATGAATGTGTTGCCTAGCCCAGCCTAAATCAGCCACCTGAAAGATCATGAGCCAAATAAATAGTCATTGTTTTAAGCCACTCAGCATTGGAATAATTTGTCATTCAGCATTATTGTGGAAATATATAACTGATATGGAATATGAGATGAATGGTCTCATGGAACCCTGTGTGGAATCATCCTAATATATATAACTGATTATATTATGTCAAAACTAAATGGTTATACATTAGCTAGGCCCTGTTTATTTCATCAACTTCATTCCTTTCCCCCATACCCGAAATGTATCTCTCAAATCTGTACTTATATTTCTGAATATAGCACATTTTCTGTCATGGGCCTTAGGGTGTACTGCCTAAAAAGACTCCTTCCACTACCAGATAATTATATTTTCATTTGTCTCTTGGTTCTCATTTTAAGAATAATTTCCTTTGAATAATCTACTTAGGCCTTCTAAGAAAAGGTTAGGTGACTCTCCTCTGGGTTCCTATAGCTCTCTGTGGTTTCACTTTCCTGGTTTATATCATAAGTTGGTGTAATTGTCTGCTTCTTGCCTTTGGTCACTGGAATTCATGTTCTCAGGGCCAAAAGCATGTGTTCTGTGGACCACTGTGTCTCCAGTATGAAGCTCCATGCTTGGCACACAGTATAGCTTATCTAATTGATGTTAAAGGAATGAATAACTAGGTACTGAATTTGTGGACAAATGGGGTCATGATGATATTGTGAAAGTTTCATGCCTCAGGACAAAGATACATGGATTGACAAGAAGGAGAATGTTAGGTTCATATGCTACTTGGTAACATTAAAACACACACAGGAGTCTTCCACTCTGTGGACCTCTTAAAAATGATTTTTTTATTGATGGATTTCAGAGAGAGAGGGAGGAAGGGAGACAGAAAAAAAGAAAGAATGAGAGAGAGAGATTGATTTATTTATACATTCATTGATACTTGCATATGCCCTGACAGGGGATCAAACCTTCAACTTTGGTGTGTAGAGATGAGGCTGTAATCAGCTGAGTTACCTGGCCAGGGTCATATGTGGACCTTGTCTCTAGGTTTCAAGTAAAGATCAAACACCATCTAGAATGCTAAAGTAGACTTAGAACTTTTGCTTTATAAGTACACCATCTAAAAAGGACAATCTGAATGACATCTGCAGAGTAGGCAGCATGGACTGGACTTCAGTTTCTTCTCTAAATAAGTTATAAAAAAGAAAGACACTGCTTGGAATTTCTTTTATAAAAAGCCATTTCCAAATTTTGGGTATTATTTTAGGCATTGAATGTATAGATAAAGAAAAAAGTGGGACACAAGGTTTTGCCTTAAAGATCTATTCCTATGATATCAGGAGAATGCATGAGTCAGAAGTATAGGTATAATAATCTGGTTATAGGATTTTAGATAAGGAGAAAACCTTTATCCTAACCCAGTGTGTTTTGCAAACTAGTGAACACATATTTGATGTCCCACATCTACTCTGACTCATGTCTGCTAGAGCAATTAGAATTCAGTTCCTTCAGGTCTTTCCTTAGAACATGCACACTTCTGTTTTCTTAAAGACTTAGACCTTTAAATTTGAACTTTAACCATTGGGTGAGTTGATCCTATCTAAGTATACAAATAAAGAAAAGAATCCCCAGAAATTGTGATTGTCTGACTTAACCCAAATGTTAGCTAGAAAGGTAAATTCTAGTTCTCCAAACTTACAGCTCATTCAATTCTTTTTCAACGCAGTGCACTGTCTTTGACCTCCTTTCTCACACATTCCATTGGGTTATGCAGAAGCTGCTTGACTGGAATGAATACAAGTTGAAGGGGAAGTTAAATCCATCTAAACTTTAAAATCTAGGAGAGATTTAACATCCTTATGTCCTTAGAAAACTAAAGGTAGGGCTTTAGTTGATATTCAGCTGAGAGTGTGTTGTAATGTTGACAGGCTATATTTATACAATGGTGCTGAAAGATTCAAATAAATATATATCAATGTTGATCCTAACAATGTATGCAGCTGATGGAGTTAACATCAGTTTTGGAATTTGTAATTGTTTACACATATGTTTCAAATGGCAGTTTCTTCCAAAATATAATAATTTGGCACTTCATTCTGTAGATTTATTTTTGGAAAAAGATAAAATAACGTGTTTAATATGGGTAGGCCTAGATTTTTAGACTATATTAGTGAGGGGAAAATTAGGGAACTGGCTTGCAATCAATTCTTCAATCGGTTTTATGGGAATTCCATCTCTCAAGTCTTTTTAGGCAGCAATTTTTGCTTCTCCAAGTGCTAAAGGAATAAGAATGTTATGCTCTCCAATTTCTCACAAGGGAAGATAACAGGGATCTATGGTATTTGGATCTGTAGGTTAATGTATTTATTTTATTCCATATCTGTACCCACATTTCTCTTGTCCCTTGTGCCCAAGAGATCCCAATCTCCTGCCAACAGGTTTCAATCCCTGTTCTACTTTCTGCTACATCTTTTAAAGCTAATGACATGGTTTCTACCCTTGTCTTAAGAAGAACTGCTCTGGGAGAAAGGATGATTTCTCTCAAATGATGGTTATTTTGGTTCAACTGTGAACCTCTCAGAACTTGTAATTTTCTTTGAGATCGGTAGCTCTTTCTGATGACAACCAGCTTAACTAGAAAAGAAAAAACAAGTGAAGGCTTTAATAAAATAAAATCATATGAGTCAATTTACAGAACATAATTCAGAAATGTTTACTGTTGTGTACTTTCTTATTTTTGTATTTCCTTGGAACCCTTCTTGGAGATGTATTGTGAATCAGTGACTCAAAAGGAATCTACTGCAGACACTTGCTCAGCATTTCTGAGGAAAATTCACAGAATGTTTAATTCTGTGTTGGAATTGAAGCTCATGTTATTCATAATCACATATTTGGATATAATCAAGTCAATATGTAAGTCACTTTGAATGTGATCCATTGTGTCCATATTTTCCTTCAAAGGTTCAGCAAAGTCTGTTTTCTCTGGAGACAGTCTAGTCAATACCTGTGCTTGAACAAGCCAGATATGTGACATTTAGGGAGCCAAGTGTCATGGGAGGCTGAGTTCACAAAGATTAGCAGTTATAGCAAGGATGATTTGAGCCTGAAAAATCCTTCCCCTCCATTGTAAACTGGACCCGCTCTTCCATCAGCTCAATACAAGTTAGTTCTGAGCAATTTCCCTTGCAATTACCTGATTAGCAATCCCAATTGCTTCTCCCTGTTTCAAAGACCTTGTTTAAATGATATCCCCTCCTGATTGCTTTATCAAGTTCAGCTACTATGGATTATTGACAACTCTATGTTAACTGACGGTCTTATTCCTTGGCAAGCTGCCAGGCAAATGGGAAAGCAGCTGTTTCTTGAGATGGCGAGAGGGGAATGTCAAATGATATGATCCTTAAGGCTTTTGCAAGCTGGCAGACCATTAGCTGACCTTGAAATTGTTTTGGTGGTTGTTAGTGTGTTTGACATCCCTTTAGGTTACCTAAGATTGACAACTGGATAGCAGAAGTGGTTGATCTTCTGGTACAAAATACCATCACCTTACAGTTTGTAGACAGGTGTATTGTGGGTTGCTTTAGAGGTTTCTGGGTGAAAGAAATGAGCCGCTTTAGCCTACTTATAGAGTTCTGATTGCATGGATTGTTTTGAGCCACAAGGCTTACATTTTGCCTTACTTTCTTGTGAGCTGAAATCTTATGTAAAGGCTGCCAAACATGCTGATTTTCATTAAATAGCTCTATAGAGCAGGGGAAGCTATATTTTTGTAGATCTTACCTATAAAGTGAAGGATGCTTTGACACATGCCCAACAATGACATAAACATATTCATAATCACTCTCCCACCATGATCTTTAAATATAGATTATCTTCTTTTTAGTTGTTTTATTGCCTTTTCAAAATATAAAGTCCCCTTATATGTCATCTTTTTTCTATTCCAAAGTGGGCCTCCCATCTGAAAATGTATAGGCAAAATGTTGGGAAATAAAGCTTAAGAAAAGAGTATTATTTAAAAGAGCCATGATGTTTGCATTTTCTTCACACTTACTCCAACTATGCTTTTCCTTTTGTTACAAGCTTTATTTTAGAATAGTTTTTGATTTACAGAATTCTTGTACAGGTAGAATAGAGTTGCTATATTCCCCCACTCAGTTTTTCCTATTATGAACATTCTACATTACTATGAAACATGTCACAATTAATTAACCAAATTAATAAATCATTACTGATTAAAATACATAATTTATTCAGATTTCCTTAGTTTTTTATCTACGCCATTTTTTTTTTTTTGTTCCAGGATCTCACCTAAAAACATGACTTTTAATCATCATGGCTCCTTATGTTCTTCTTGGCTATGAGAATTTCTCATACTTTCTTTGTTTTTGGTGACCTTGACAGTTTGAGACATACCATTTAGGTGTTTAGTACAATGTCCCCTCATCTATACTAATAAAAGGGTAATATGCTAATTAGACTAGATGTCTTACAGTCATTCTTCCAGACATCCTTCTGGACAAAGCCACGGTGGCAGGGGCAGAGGCAGAGATGGTTAGGGGCAATCAGGCCTGCATGGGAGAGTGGTTAGGGGTGACCAGGCAGGGTAAGCAGGTGAGTGGTAAGGAGCCAGCGGTACTGGATTGTGAGAAGGATGTCTTGGGTTGAAGAAGGTGCAGGCCAGTGCTATGACATGCACTGACCACCAGGGGCTAGACACTCAATGCAGGAGCTACCCCTTGGTGGTCAGTACACTCCCACAGCCAATCTCCCATGGTGGGCCAACCTCCCGAAGTCCTTCCCTCTGGCCAGCCAGCCCCAACCTCCCACGGTCCCTCCCCCAACACCTTGCCTGCCAGCCCTGATTGCCCTGATATGAACTGGGTGAGACAGCCCCAATTGGACCTGATCACTGGCCAGGCTGAAGGACCTCACCTGTGCATGAATTCATGCACTGGGCCTCTAGTTTAAAGAATAATTGTATAGTAAAGAAGCCTGATAAACATGACCTTCAGCCAGATTATCAAGGTCAACATCAACAGTTGTAAATCCGGTTGATGTTATGTACTCTTGATATGATATAATGAGAATGGTATCTTTTCACTATGTTGATTGTGTCCTGTTATGCACAGTAGTTTTAAATTTTGATGTAGTTCAATTTATCTATTTTTATTGCATATGTTTTTGGTATCAAATCTAATAAATCATTATCCAATTCAACACCTTATCTTTTCTTCTAAGAGTTTTCTAATTTTAGCTTTAACATTTAGCTCTTTGAGTTGATTATTGCATATAGTTTATGGTAATGGTTCAACTTTACTCTTTTGCATGTAAACATCTAGTTTTCCAACCCCACACCATTTGTTAAAAAGACTTTTCTTCTCCCATTGAATGGTCTTGGCACCTTTGTTGAAAAATATTTGACTGTATATATGAGGGCTTATTTCTTTGATTTATATCTCTATCTTTATGCCAGTACCATACCATTTTTGATAACTGTATCTTTGTAATAAGTTTTGAAATTAGGAAGAGTGAGACCTCTAACTTTGGTCTTGTTCAAGGTTGTTTTGTCTATTTGGGTTCCTTTGACATTCCATATGAATTTTAGGATTGATTTTTCTATTTCTGCAGAAAAACAAAACACTCTATTGGGATTTTGATAGGTATTACATTAAATCTATAGATCCTTTTGGATAGAATTGATATCTTAAATATTCTGATTCATGAACATGGGATGTCTTCATTTATTTGTGTCTTCAATTTCTTTCAGCAAGGTTTTGTAGTTTTCAGTATAGGTATATTTTTCTCCTTGTTTAAACTTATTCCTAAGTATTTTACTCTTTCTGATATTATTGTAAATTGAATTTTTTTCTTAATTTCCTTTTGGATTGTCAACTGTTAGTGTATAGAAACACATTGATTTTTGTGTTCAATAGCTGAATTATAATTTAATTCACAGCTTCAGAAAACAAGTATTATATTTTAAGGTCCATTTTTGGACCTAATAGTTTGCCTGAAGAGAAATCTGCAGTCTCAATATTTTGACTTCAGAGTGCTTTCATTCACATGTGTGACTCAGCATATAATTTATTTAAATAGATTCTTTTTTTTCTTTTTTAATTAAAAAAATATATTTTATTGATTTTTTACAGAGAATGAAGGGAGAGGAATAGAGAGTTAGAAACATCGATGAAAGAGAAACATCGTTCAGCTGCCTCTTGCACACCCCTACTGAGTCTGTGCCCGCAACCAAGGTACATGCCCTTGACCGGAATCAAACCTGGGACCCTTCAGTCTGCAGGCTGATACTCTATCCACGGAGCCAAACAGGCTGGGCTTAAGTAGATTCTTGACTTAAAGATTTTCTCTCTTAACATCTTGCTCTTACTCCCACGAGAGTGAACATGCTTGTCCTTCTTATAATGAAAAAGAGAAAGACCAAATTAGTCTCATTCTGTGGGATGGATGCCCTTAGTGATAGTGTCATTGCTACCGATAGGAAAGCTTGTTTCATATGAGTCAATTAGATTTCCTATAGTGCTTAGGATCATGGTCTCGGGGTTAGAAAAATCTGGTTTACCTATCTCCAAGATTTAGTGGCTGTGAAAACTTTCTCATTTTGTTTTTATCATTAAACCTCAATTTATGTATTTTTAAAAAGAGATGAAAAGACTGATAATTACCACCTTAAGATCATATGTGCATGTATGAGAGAACACATATGAAGTGTTTAGCATAAGAACAAGCATGTAGAACACAATGCATTACATAACTTGCTATCATGTTTTTCCCCTGATCAGTTGTCAAACAATGAATTTAGTGCTTAACACTAGAATTTTTTAACTTCACTCTTTCTGAATACAATAGAAAGAAGTTCTCATTGCAACTAGCAAATGCACAGCGTAATGATTTTCTTGGGAGGAGGAGGGGGTTGGTGGAAAGCATTTACCACAGAAGATATGACCAGGTAGCCATAATTCCTAGGCTTAACTTTTTATTTGAAAGTTGGTAGAGAAAGATCAGTCTGTTGCAAGGGGTCTCGGCAAGGGTGCTAGATGTGTATCAGGGGACAGTGTGCTGTGAGTTGGTGCAGAATTCATAATCAGCTATGATTAGAAATTCAGATACCACATTTCACAAACTGGCTCCATTCCAACTCTCCTGCATGCATGCCTGAATCCAAATAGTATCGTTAAGAGAAAAGAACAGCAAAACTGTGAAATGTGCAGTTTAATGAACTTCCCAAATACAGGGCCTCAACAACAACAAAAAATCAGCTCCAAAGCAAATAGATGAACGTGTGCTAATTGAAATTCTGTCGAAAGCCACTTGTCTCAAAGTCCTCCTACACCAAATATTTTGGAAATTTTCTTAGCAAATGTGTATCACTTCAGATGAAAATACTTAAAATGGAAACAAGTGGGTAAAACAGAATCAGAGAAGTGAACAGATGGTATGTAAGTATAATGATGATCCGATTGCACCATATTACAAATGAGGTATAACAAAATCTCAGGGGAGCTTCTGCCCAAATACTTGAACATAATGGAAAGAAGGCCTCTTGTATCTGCACTCCTTTTTTTTTTTTTTTTTTTTTTTTTTTTTTTTTTTTTTTTTTTTTTACAACTGAATAAGATTGCAAACCAATGAAGCAACTTACCAGAAACTTAGCACTGAATACCTATCTCCACAACACATCTCTTTCTGAATGTCTTCACTGGATATTAAAAGAGGCCAGGTTGCACGTGGTCAGACACTATTTCTGTGGAACACAACAGCATCAGGGGCTGATCATTGAAGGCGCCTTGAGAAAAGCGAGCGACCACAACACTTCCCTTTTCCTGGTCCCTCAGGGAAGTCGAGCATTTTATCCCCCTCTGTTGCGGTATGGGTTTTCTGGCATGTCTTCTAAGTTTCTTAAATTGTTGGTGGAAATTGCTTCAAACCGCTGCGTTATCTCTCTCAGATGTTCTCACGGAAACTGAAATAGATGTGTCGTCTGCAATCACTTAGCAGTGTTTAAAAGCCCTTGTGCTAAAATGTCACAACATAATTTTGCATTCAGTTCAGCCCCTTTCAACAAAGTTGAACAACTAGCAGAGATATTTGCAAGGGTCTAAGGATTATTTTATTAGTCTGAACATCAAATTAGTTTCAATTCTATTTATTCAATATTTCCAAGACATCCACAGTCAGCTTAGAACTGAATTTAGCAGGGTGACTCCACCTTTGTGGGGAGCCCTGAAATTTCCAGGCACAGAGAAAACTGTGCAGCCTAAACAGTTCACTCTAACAAAGTATTCAAAGGAGATATTAGTGGCTATTTACAGTTAAATCCTTTATTATAAGACTTGGCACAGGCCCATCAACTCTGAGGGCCTGTGCTTATCCCATCATATAGGCTATCACATATCCATTCTGGAACCACACCACCTTCAGCAATGACCTGACACTACTGAGATCGCCTCCCATCCAAGAACATGGCATGCCCCAGCATGCCTGCAGCAGGAGGTCTTGTCTCACAGTGAGTTTATATGCTTTGTAGCATGTTACTGCCAGCTTCACAAATTAAAAGTCTTTGTAGTATACAAATAATGTTTCAATGCCAGTAAATAAATAAATGCTTGCTATGGGTAAATCTCTGTTATATAAGGTCACAACACCACATTTAATTCTATGCACATATTAGGGGGTTAGTAAACATTTGTTTAGGGAGGGAAACCAAAATTACTGTATTTCATTTCTTTAAATAGGACACTGCCCAACTATTTGAATGTATAAGAGAAGTGAATCTGATTTTTCATGGTTTTCCTCTTTATGCAGGGCTTGTTCTTAGGATTATGGAGTTGAAAATTATCTGAATAGAGGGCTGCATTATTAGCTTCAAATATTTCCTGGTATATTCAGCCAGACTACCTTATATTGCTACATATAGTTTTATGTCATTGGTGGAGGAGGAGAGGTAAAATAAATTTGTTTATATATTTAGATTCTTATAAGCATGAATAAAAATGCGTATCTTTCATTAATTTCTAGCAAATGCATTATATATAAATATTTAATAAAGTAACTGACACATTTTGTATGAAAGCAGGATAAGTACCCTTTTCATTTGTCTTTATGCTTGATATAAATTTGAGCTCTGCAGTTTTAAGCCCTGTCAATGACCTGGAATCAGCCATCAGAAGGGATTTCCTGGGGAATTCTGACCAGGGTCATGAACTCAGGTTAATTTACACCTAAACACTCAAACACAGGTGGTTTTTTAGTCTTTTTTTTTTTTTAAAGAATTTCCAGAGTTAGACAATATACAAGGGCCTACCTTCACTCCCGAGTTTTAATTGTGCTTTTAAATCAAACAAACAAAAAATCTCTATCTGGCTTAAGGCATTCTTGCTAAAAGTGAATTCTTTTGTTTAGTCTTTAATGGTTATCAATAGGCAATGCCATGAGAAAAATAAAAAGAGGATTTCAAGGTTATACATAGACACAAAAGCAAACTTTTAAACTATAGACCTATAGTGAATAATACCCATAGAAATTCTTATAAGATTTTATAATGAAAAATATTATACTACTTTTCTGAGTAAATCTATATAGTTATAAAGGAGGGATCTTGAGTGTCCCTCTTCTCTCTTTCTTTCTCTTACATATATTAAGATCATATCTTTTGTGTGGTAATTATTAATGAAAGAACACCTATTTCTCTTAATTCTTTCTACAGACTATTGACAGACTAATCATCATAAAACACGGTTACTCTAAAACTTTCAATAGCTTCCCATTGCTTATAAAATATAATCCAAATTTCTTAGCTTAACACTCCTGACTGTCTTATATCAGATCTCCTAGAAATGAATATGAGGTATGGATTCTTGTGCAAGTAAATGAATTGGAGATGTTCTCAGCAGACATCTGTAAGGAAGCAGGAGAGGGAAAATAAGAATCTAAGCAAGAGTGTGGTTTTAGGGATGACATTAGCTTTAGCCTGATCCCATAGGAAGTTCTGACTTGTGAATGGCACCAATAAAATTTTTCCACATGAGGCAAGGTGACCACCTACTGTACCCTTGTATCAGTGGCTAATCTTAGGTATCACATCCATGTGGATTTCTTTAACCAGGGGCAATTTTCCAGAGTATTGTCTGGCTGTGAGCCTAAGTCACCAGCACTCATGATGGTGGATGAGTGCACCAAAGTAGTAAAAGAAATTTGGATACTCAGGCTCCTATGATCTGGCTTTGGTCTTATATATATCCCCCACCCCTCCCCCCATTTATGTTTTCTTCTGAAGCTTCCTGTACACATTTACTTCCTTCTTTAAAATGATAGGATTTAAGGATTTACTACATCTTTAACCTTCCCTTCTGTAACCTGAAAGATGGTTGACTATAAGATTTTACTAGACAACTGGTAAGCCAGTACAACATTTATTAAATTATGGGTAAGATTCTCTTGAGTGGTACCAAAAACCATTCCCCCATTTCTCTTTTTCCTTGTGGACAAAACCCATGCCCCATTACAGGGCTGAAAATGCTTTGATACCCATTTTTTTAGCCTCTCTTTTTGCCTGAGCTGGGTATGTGGCATAATCTTGGTCAGGGAATTTAGTAAGTCTCCTGAGGGCTTTTGGGAGGATAGAATCTCACTGTTGCCTGTCTTCTTTTGGAAAACTTCATATGAAAATAAGATGTTTGAAACTAGTTCTGACACTTTACAATTCCAAAACAAAGCCCAAAGAATCTCAACAGTCTTTTTGCAACCTTGTTTTCATTGAGCCTCTGAATTAACTCTGATGACTGATTATATATATATATATATATATATATATATATATATATATATATTTGCAATTGAGTAAAAGAATTTCTCATTGTTTAAATCATTTTTGTTGGATATTTTGTTCTTTGCAGTTGAAAGTACCCTATACTCTTTTCTTAATTGTAGAACTTTCTGCTAAAAGTTGGGTTTGAGAATGTAGCTAAAATATAAGCTTTAAGAGAATCTTCCTACTCTCTTCCCTCTGAACTGACAGCAACTGCACTCAGCAAACTGCAGGAATTTGGACTGTGGACCTATTTAATATAGAAAAAATATATCAATGGTCCAGTTTCTATGCCTAGAAAAAATAGGGAGCTAAAGCATACTGCCTTTGAATGGTCCAAGGGATTGGTCTTCCATGCTTGGAACAGGCAATGCAGAGGGAAACTGGCGTGGAAGGTCTTCTTTTAGGCACAGTGACTCTGTTCACTGGAGCAACATGCTCTGATAAAGGCCATGCTCCACCCATTAAGTTACTCTTGCTCCCTGAAAAAGTAAATAAGGGTGGGGAGAAAGAGGCTATAATGGGTGTCTGTAATATTCCCTAAGAAGAAAGTGTACCTTTAGTTTCCTCTCTGACCAGAAAATGGGATAGAGAATGGGAAAGAGGTTCTCTTCTGACAATTAATAATGGTAATAACAATTATGAGCCCATACTGTACAGGGCGCATTTTTCCAAGAGCATTGTATGCGATATCTTCATTGAAATTCAAAGTAAATCAGAAATATGCCACTTCTTTTCCTCTCTGACTTTCCTCTGTGCTCTCTTAATATGTCCTTTCTTTTGTTTGGGCCTGTTCAAATTTCCACAATAGTCAGCTCACATGCCTCTTTTATAGACTCACAAGAAGCAAAGTTCTCTTCTACTGCAGAGCTCCGCATCCTTCTCCCCTTAGTTTTGTGTTCACAGAAGGGAAAAGTGGGGAATTAGGTTAAGAGTGATGGGTGAACTATCTACTCATGAAAAAATAACCCATCCTTTTCTCTACTAAATACTTTAATTTACTTCATATGTTTACGCTGGTTACTTAAAATATGTTATACAGAATATGGCTTGTATAATAGGAAATGTTCACTATTTTGTAGAGCCTGAAATTAGAAATATAACTGGGTATGAAAAGAAACCTATCTGAAATTACTTTTGTAGATCATTTCCCATATAAGACTAGTTCTCTGAGATATTAATAGATTTTTAACACATAAATCTTCACTGAAACTCTACAAGAACAAGAAATGAGCCTGAAGAGTTTCTCAGAGTTATTGAACCATGAATTCCATGTGATGGGGAACACCTTTTATCATTTCTGGAATGGATATTATGTTATACTTTGAGATACTAGCAGACATGAATAATTTCCTTATATCAGTAATTCGATTACTAATGTCACAACATGTACATTTATATGACCAAAGGTTCTGTTTTAATCACATTGCATAATTCTCAGATATGGAAGTATTGCTTAATTTTTATGTTGTCTATCATTAATACCCCTTACACTGAGCTTTCTTTTTTCCTAAATTACTTCTTTTTTCATGCTTTGAGATTAACCAATCAAGAGCATTCAAATATATCAAAGAGTTGCTTCAATGAAGATGAAAATAATGTCTTTTTAATGTGAATTAAGTTCTAATACAATGAAGATAAAAAATAAAACCAACAATTAGAAATATTATATATCACTCTTTTTTTCTTTTTTAAAAATATTTTTTCATTGGTTTCAGAGAGGAAGGGAGAGGGAGAGAAAGATAAAAACATCAATGATGAGAGAGAATCATTGATTGGCTGCCTCTCCCGCATGCCTTCTACCGGGGATGTACCCTTGACTGGAATCAAACCCAGAAAGAGTCAGTCTGCAGGCTGACTCTTTATCCACTGAGACAAACCAGCTAGGGTATCACTCTATCTTGAATAGCAAAGAATTATTTTTCCTCTGATCTTTTAAAGAAATTCTTGTCCTTCATTAGTTGTTTAGGACTAAATAGTCCCATACATATTAGGACTGAGTAATTGCATAATAATTAATATAATTAATTAATACATAATCATTTATATGACCCAAAGATAAGGAAAGCTTGATTATTTATATTTAGCAGAAAGCACAAGGTTAGAATACAGAAAAGCTTATTACAATGTTGGTATGAATTTCACTGCCAAGAAGATGATGAACTGGGACTGAAAGAGAATAAAGAAAAATAGACCAGAAAAGTACATAGGATAAGGGGTAGAAAAGTTGGTTTTCTTTTTTGGGAATGACTTGATAAATGTCCTCTGTACATTTTATACTGATGTGTACGTTTTACAGTAAAAACTCAGAGAGGTATACTTTGAAAGTTACATGAAAATATCCATCAAAATGTGATAATCAAGAAATTCCAGAAAGGCTCAGTTGTTAATAGGAAAAAAAACCTGGACTTAGCGTAAAAAGCAAGGGGTTCTAGGTCTCATCTTCTGGAGAGTGGGATGTGCCCTTAGAAGCAGGTTATGAGTTACTAGATTATCATTATGCCCATTTCTATTTCTAAATGTATGGCGTTACCTTAAAGGTATTTGAAAATAATTTACTAGATGCAAATGTTTTAGGTAGATGTAACGTAAGTATATGTGCATGTGTTTGGTCTCCCTGAGGAATGGCATAATTATGTGCTAAACATAATAAAAGGCATATCCCATGAGACACATGAAAGAAAACCAAGTACTCCAGAGGGGAGTAAGATGAAAAATGAGATGGGGGCACGGTTAGATAACTCATGAAGTTTTTGTTTCACCTTAGAAGAAGGTGTTCCAGTTCAATATGCCTTGAATTTTTCTTTACAAAGCCCACATTACTGTAGAATTTGATGAGGTGTGAGAGTTGAGAGGAGGTGTATTTTGGTGCTCTTGTGTTCCATCTGACTTGGCCGGCATAGCTGGCTTCTATACTGGCTCCGAAGATGTATTATGTATTATGTACCAGGCAGGATTATCTTAAATAAGCTGAGTACTTGCCTTTCCCCAAATCTCTTCAGAAGGAATTTGGAAGATGGGCCAACGAGTTATTTTCCTCTCAATATATATGTATTCATGTTTTATTTATAATCACTCTGAAAATCTCATTTTCAGAGACTTAATGCCTGCATTGTGCTATAGAAATGACAAATGACCACAAACATAGCAGCTTCACATCCAGTTATGATCTCCCAGTTTCCCTGGGGGCAGAAGTTCAGGCACAGGTGCCTCTGCTGGTTCCCTGCTGAGGGCCTGAGCACATGGTTGGGTCCCTTTCCAGAGGCAATCAGGGGAAATTCCTTTCTAGGCTTATTCAGCCTGTTTATTGAACCCACCGTCATGGAGTTATAGATCTAAGGTCCCTGTTCTTTGGCTGTCAGCTGAAGGTTGTTCTCAGTTCTTGAAGGCCACCTGCATTTGAAAGGCTTGTGGCCTCCTTCAAGCCAGTACTGATGGGTGGAGAAGTCTTTCTCACACTTTCAATTTCTCTGGCCTCTCATTCTGCCACATTTAACCTGCCTTTCTCTTCTGCAGCATCTCTATTCTGACTCCAATAGTTCCCAAATTACACTTTGGGAAACTCTGTAAGCCTTAGTTTGAATATAGAGCCTTGGATAAATTTGGCCTAATATTTTTTACTTTGTGTTGGTAAAAAAGTCTACATATAACACAAGTAATCTAATCTAATAAAAGAGTAATATGCAAATTGACCATCACCCTGAGACACCTAAGCCACACCCACAAGCCACGCCACGCCTCCTAGCCTATCAGAGTGGCTGTATGCAAATTAACCCAGCCAAGATGGAGGTTGGCAGCTATGGAGCTAGAGCAAACAAGAGGCTTCCATTGCAACTGCCTGACTAGGCCAGTGGGCCTCTACTCAAGTAAGAATGTTTAAATTATAGAAGCCACGGAGCTGAAGCAAACAGGAGGCTTCCGTTGCCTGCCTAGACCTCTGCTCAAGGTAACAAAGTTTCAATTATAGAATATAAATAAACCCCAGAAACCTGATTCCAGCCAGCCTCACTGGGACCTTGGGTCAATGGGAGCTGTGGGCATCTGAAAGCCTGAAAATGGCCCTCAGCCCCTCACCCAGGCTGGCCAGGTACTCCAGTAGGGACCCAAACCCTGAAGGGACTCTGGGCAGCTTGAAAACAGCCCTCAGCCCCTCACCCAGGCTAGCTACCCCCCCATGGGGTGAGGGTTCACACTGGGGGGCTTGGCCAGCCTGCAAACAGCCATCAGCCCTTCACCCAGGCTGGCCAGGCATGCCAGCAGGTGGACATCCCCCAAGAGGTCTCAGACTGTGAGAGGGCACAGGCCAGGCTGAGGGACCTCCCCCTGAGTGCACAAATTTTTGTGCACTGGGCCCCTAGTTGTTTTATAAACCTAAATATGGTTAATGGTCTAATTGAACAAAGTTCATAGAGGGGAGAGAGTTCTTTGGTTTTGGGAGCAAAGGGAATCAGAAAATTGTTGGTAGGATGTGGTAGCATTTAAGTTCAATTGTTAGTAGGAGGAGGTAGCACTTGAGTTGAGGTTTGTGATGGTGGGACATGGAATACGTGGCAAGTCCATCCATAGGCGAGTACATGTGTGGTTAGCCCAAACTGGACAGAACGTATAAAAGTTGTGGGAGCCATTTCTTGGAAAGTTCTTTTGGTTGCAATTGAGAGACCCTATGTGCTACATTAGACTTGTTAAACATCTCCATAGGCAATGAGTTGAAGTGGTAGCATTTTGAAGATGCATTTCTTTTGTGAGGAGTCATGTTTTAAGAGCATAAATCTAGCCATTGAGTATAGAATTAACTGAAAGGGTAAAAAAAAAATAAGAGGAGAAGATATGCATTATGAGAGTGTTGGCAGGTTTGGGAGAAATATAATTAGGAAAAAACTGGGGTATGGAGTAAGGGTGGTAAGGTTGGAAATCTACACCCTTCCCTTTCCCTAACAAGGTTTACATGGATAAGATTATTATTCTTACTCTCTTTCAACTATCTTTTAAACTCAAATTATAAGTTCTCCTTTCAAAAATGAGAAAATTCAGAGATTTGTAGCTAAATTTCAGATTTTACCCTCAATCCATATCTTCCACAATTCCCCTTTCTTTCTAGTTATTGCAATTGTAGTTTCACTCTAAATTACTCCAAATTCTGGGCTTTCCCCATTCCCCTAAAGATAATGTCGTTTATTATTATTATTTTTCTATAGCACCTATAATTTTCTAATATAAAACATGTTTTGCTTATTTATTACCTCTGTTGTCTGTCTCCTCTATTGGAATGTAAGTTGCACAAGCGGTATGAAGTAAGAGCTTAATACAGGTCTGTTGAATGAATACATGAATAAATGAATGATAGATTAGCTGCAAAGCTGGAACTAGATTGAGACACTCAGTATTGCCAGAACATGCTTCTTTGATATTGTCTTTTACATATTTAATATGTAAAAGGTAGAGTATTCTACTGATGCTTGCAAACTATAACATTATTGTAAAGAAACTAATTATATCAGAATTTGAAGTATTCACCTTAATTAGACTCATCAATGATAGTATAAGAACAAAGTCTAAATTGTACAGTCTACAGATACTTTGGTGCTATTGAGTCACCTGTTACATATTGACAAGGGAAACTCTGGGTGGGTCACTAGAAGTAGATGACCCTTCAGATTTCAGACCACACCCGGGGAAGTGTGTTCCACACGTGTGTGGCCATGTGACTGTGACTTGGTGAGCAAACAGGCAGTGTGGGACCAGATTTTGGCTTACTTAAAGCCAACAAAGGAAGCCAGCCATATGGTGTTATTTTGAAGATGTCAGGAAAAACTGTATGCACTCCCAAAAGCCTTTCCTATATATTTGCTGCTAGTTTTACTCAGAGACAAAAAAGAAAGAAAAAACAGTTTTTTCCTACAAATACACATATGGCTTAAAATACAAATTCCTTTGGAAAAAAGTTGAACCTGATTTAAAAGTCCATTAAGATATGAATAATAGCAACATTTTTTTCCTGGGAGGATATTTTAATGTGGAGACGCCAGTGCAGAGGCACTGTAAGCCTGGTGACTTGAAAGGTGAGCATGCCAGGACAGGTGTTTAAGTGCAAAGAAGGAATTGAGTGCATTCAATGAAATATCTATCTCCATCACCATGTTAGTGAGGTCAGGCCTTCCATGTGTATAGGGTTTACTATACAAGGTTCCTTTCTTTGGTCATCCACATAATTGTAGGTAGAACACTTTGTCTTACATTGTTGTTGTTGTTTTTATTTTTTTATTGATTTCAGAGAGGAAGGGAGAGGAAGAGATAGAAACATCGATGATGAAAGAGAATCATTGATAGGCTGCCTCCTACACACCTACACTGTGGATTGAGCCCAACACCTGGACATATGCCCTGACCAGAATTGAACCATGACCTCCTGGTTCACAGGTCAATGCTCAGCCACTGAGCCATGCTGGCCTGACTATCTTACATTGTTTATAGAATAATTATTTTGATTTTTGGTTTATGTAGATAAGTCACATGTAAACTAAACACATTTACCAAGATCTGTTGGACTTAGAATGAGACTGAATTTTATCTGCTCCAGATGAATGACAGTATAAGAAAAAAGGTCATCAACTCCTACTGTTAACTAGTTAACTAATTATGTAACCTTCAGGAAATTGTTTCTTGTGTCTGAAGTTATCAATGTCTCCATCTATTAATCAGCGGATAGCTGGTCTCTAATTGGACTTCCATCTCTGAGGTACTAACACAGTTTTATTTAGCTTGTGAGTAAAACAGGTAACACCTGAGACTAATGCACAGGGCCTCTGAGGGAGCTGTGATGGGACAATTGTGATTAAATGCATCCATGTTTGCCCTAACCAGTTTGGCTCAGTGAATAGAGCAATGGCCTGCAGACTCAAGGGTCCCAGGTTCGATTTTGGTCTAGGGCATGTACCTTGGTTGTGGGCACATCCCTAGCAGGGAGTGTGCAGGAGGTAGCTGATCAATGTTTCTCTCTCATCAATGTTTCTAACTTTCTATCCCTCTCCTTTCCTCTCTGTAAAAAATCAATAAAATATATTTTAAAAAAATAAATGCATCCATGTTTGAAGTTGTGCTATCTTATGCAACAATTACCCCCCTTGGACCTCAATTTCTCGTTCTATGAAATTAAGCTATTGGGCTGTAAGTTGTTTCTTTTGGAGGAAATATTCCATTTTTCCATAGTTCTGATATAAACATCAGGTTTTAGAATTGAGTCAAGTTGTGAAGTGATTTGGTGTAATGCAGTAATGGGGCTAACATTAATTTAGCCTTTTCATTTGGTAAAAATACAAATGAAAATATTTTTAAGATCCTTTATTCTATTTCTTATAACCTATTCAAGTTGATTGGAAAATGTGTACAAATATTGCAAACTTAAAATCAACAAGAAACCCATACCCAAGAGAAGCAGGTTGAAATGTTGCTTTTATAAGTCAGAGTCATACTGTACTCCTTGATCGTCATATATAAGAATTTATTTTTTCATTTAGAAATGTGAGCAGAGCTTCTGAAAGATATTTGAGTTGCATAGATTTTGGAAGTCATCTTATGGAAGTAAATTCAAGGTAGACACCTATGAATATCTTAGCTGATTCATTTCTTTGAGCATTCTCAAAAATATTTTCCTAGTCCACTTAATTCTAAAAAATTGAAAAGGCATTCTTTTTATTCTTTCACTCTCTGTTCCACTTTCACAAGAATTTAAAATTCTCATTAGATTATTGATGTTACTATTAAACAAAGACAGCTTTGTCATTGTATTTTCCAATATTTGAATTTGAATTATTGTGGCTTCTACTTGTAAAGATTACATTTCAACTCTGTCATGTTCAACCTCAATTTATTAACTAGCAAATTCTTTTCTACTGGCCAAGCTACTGGTTGCCAAATTTTATCCTTTATTTAATTATTTCCATCCATTTTGTTTTGTTCATCTGCATACTGTAGAGGAAATATCCTCCAGTCAACAGAGTTTCTCAGATTCTGTGAAAAGATCATTGATGACTGAAGTGTTTGCTGGCCATGACAGGGGCGGGGCAGTGACAGGCAGCAGTCTTCAAAGTAAGAAGTCACCTTGTCACCTAAAGACATGGTACTGAAATGTATGAAATGGCAATATCTGGCTTCCAGTGCGGGTGGAAAATGAAATAAAAGATATTAGAGCCCCGGCAAACATGAGTTACTGCAGATGTGCCTATAATTGTCACGCTGTGCAGCACAGCACATGGTAAACTTTATTGCTCTGTGTCCCTTCAACTCCCATTTGCATCTGTTTGCTGGATATAATAAAATGTGGATGGATCTTGGCTGGCTCCTGCTCTGCTGAAAGTCCTTTGTGGTAACCTGCTTTGTTGTTTATCTAGGTGCTTTTTCTGGCTGACTAAAGGAGACATTTTGAGAGAAAAGGAGCAAAGGGGTAACATGCCATTCAGAAATGGGCATATAATAGATAGGCAGGTTCTTTGCCAAACGCCTAGAAGTCACAGGTGTGTTCCACCTGAGACAGTGCAATTATGTGCTTGGTAGTATGAGTAGGTGTCTGGAATAAAATGTATATATCATGAAGACTCTTGTGAATTGACTTAGTATTTTAAAAATATCAATGAGGTTAATAAGTACTATCTTAATTTTATAAAAAATTCAAAAAGTTAAACAAGTTGATCCAATAGGAATTGGGGAGGCTTCTATCTTCTTTGTAAACTCCAATAATATAAAAATACTGTCTACTTAGGAGGCAGTCATCTTCTGTCTATTATTCCTTGTCATTGAATTCCCTCTTCCAGCTTTTCCCTGAAGTCAGAGGCAGTCAGTTGATCTCACCTTGCTTGACTCTGCCTTCCAAGAATGGAGAGGCCAGGCCATTGGCAAATTTCATGCTAATTTCACACTCATTGGACATTCATACTAGAACTGGTATTCCTATCTAGTCCTAAAAGAATAAAAGAGAGTTTTGTTTTTTAAATTGCAAATTTATTTTTCTCAAAATAAGAATACCTTACATGTTTTGAGTGCTTCATAATATAAAGCCCAGCTTGACATGTTCTCTCATTTAAGCTACGCAGCATTCTTGAAAACTTGAGTTATTAAGTATATTTCATAAGGTCATTAGTTCTTGTTATTTTATATCTTGTTTGTAAAGAACATCAAAACTTGGAAAAAATGAAATGGAAATATTAAAATATATTGTCTGCATAGTGGTAATAAAATAATCATGATTAGGGCCCAGATTCTTTGGTGTATAATTCAGCTGCTTCTTCCTATTGGGAAGATAATCAGAATCAGTTTCTTTCCCTGGCTTTCAATCCATGACTTGTTATGCTCCACAATAGCTGTCAGAATAAATGTTTGCATTGCTTTCAGAATTAAATATTTTAGTGACTATTGGGGAGGTTAGGTGGGAAAGCTGACTGGCTCACTTCTTGGACATAAAATTAGGATGGGCAGCTTTGCAAGGTGCATGCATGTCTGCAGTCATAGATTCCTCCACTAATTCAATGGATTGAATGTGACCTGTTTTTAAGATGGTGTTACTTGTGCTTAGGACCCAGAGATAAAAAGAAACACTGTTTCTACTCTCCATTGACTAATGATTCAAATGTTAATTGTAATAAACTGTTGTATTTAGACATGGTAGGTAGTAAACAGATGGTAGTTAAAGCTTTTTGGTAGATGAGGTCATTTAGATAAATAATGTAAAGTGAGAAGAACAAAGGGTAGAAAGTCAAATCTTGGTGAATAGCAACATTTAAATATTAATTAAAAGAATAAGAGAAAAAATCTGAAATGAAGTAGGAAATATCAGAAAATAATATAATAGTGTCATGAGCATTAAAATAGATGAGTGTATTAGTTTCTCAGGGCTGCCATAACAAAGTCCATATTGTAAGCATGGTGGCTCAGATCAAGAAAATGTATTCTCTCACAGCTCGGAGGCTAGAAGTACAAATGCATGGTGTCTGTAGAGCCATTCTCTCTTTGAAACCTCGCAGAGTAGGATCTTCCTTGGCTCTTCCCACTTCTGGTAGCCCCAGGTATTCTTTGGTTTCTGGCTGCAGAACTCTCATCTCAACCTTCCTCTGCCCTTTGTGTCTGTATTTTTAATGGTGCTCTCCTCTCTGTCTGTATATTCCAAATATCCCTCCTCTCATAAGGACACCAGTTATATTGGATGAGGACATACCCTAATGACCTCATCTTAACTTGATTACATCTGCAAAGACTCTTTATTCAAATAAGATCAGATGCACAGGTACTGGGGGAAAGGTCTTCATTCTATCTTTTGACGGGGGGCGGACACAACTCAATTCATAACTGCTGGAAACTGTTTTTATGCTGGAAACTGATTGTTTTTAACCCACTTTGGTTGCTCTGAAAGGTCAGAGCTTTGCACCCATTGTTTAAGTTGAAACATTGTTAATTACAGCAAATCTCCACCTGTTAATTACATGTAAAATTCTTCCTTGGAATTTCCTGCCTAAGGATATTGTTGTTTTCTCAGAGACTCAATAAAAGGCTGGTGAGACTCAGGCATCAGTGGGCAATCTACCCTGGTAGAGGAAAGATGGCACGCCTGGTCCCCCAGTTTCCAAATTGATTCTCTTCCAGTCTCTCTCTCTTCATTTTGTGTGCGGCCTTCTTCAGAACTCGAACCCTGAGCAGGAACCCTGAACCACGCTGGACGTGTAAGGGGCTTCAATAATAACAGTCAGTGTTTCAGGAAGAAAGGAGAGTCAAACATAAGAAACAAAGCAGAGAACAAGTAAGGACACATAAGTAATACCTTAATTGATAAAGAAATTTAAAAAAGACTACGTGTGGTGACCAGCTTTAATAATTAGACATTTGTTGATCACCTTGTTTTTAGCAGACGCATTAAGATGTTGAGATCAATGGCAGATAACACAGGAATAAGAATTAGATGCTGTAAGAAAACACTATGAAGAGAAAGAAGGCAGTGACTAGAATGAGATCTAGAAATGATGAAAGATTGTGTGTGGGAGTATGTGTGGCGTGCACACAAAAACACAAGCACTTACGTGTATATGTACATTAGGACCAATTTTTCTGCTTCCTTTCATCTCCTTATTCCTTCCTAATAGTCTTAATTCCTATCCAGTAAAGAGTTTTTCGTCATAATGACACCTGACTAATGCTCTGAGAGATCAATATTTGTGAGAAAAAG
The DNA here is from genome assembly GCA_004026665.1 of Murina feae. Lineage (NCBI taxonomy): Eukaryota > Metazoa > Chordata > Mammalia > Chiroptera > Vespertilionidae > Murina > Murina feae. The sequence continues at coordinate 25,287 of PVJC01022632.1, forward strand.
GTATGCGAAGACTGTAAGAATATATCAAATGAAGCCAAGACCATCCTTCCAGAATGACTTGACAGGGATGGTAAGAAAAGCAATAAAACTCTCTGTCCTACTTGCTTTTGTGGATTGTGGTACATTGTAACTGAGTAGAGTTGCCAAAATAAACACAGGCTGTTCAGTAGATTTTGAATTTTATATTAAACACATAATTTTTGTATAAATATATCATGCAATGTTTGAGATACACTTATATTAAATGTTTTTATTCATCTGAATTTTAATTGGGTGTCTTATATTTTCATTTGCTAAATTTGGCAACTTAATAGCTGAGTGAATAGGTGTAAATAGGAGAAGAGAGAGGAAGAGAGGGAGAAAGAGAGAGATAATTAATATAACAGGAATTTTAGAAATAATAGTAAGAAGGGTTAATATCTAGATACCCTACAGAGGAATTAACTTGAAATGAAAGGGACAATTCTTTCACTGAGGCAGAAAGAAAAGAGATAGATTAGCTATAAATCTATCCAATTTAGGGAATAGGAATTTGTGAGCATTCTTTTCTAATGACCCCTAGTTTTATCTGATGTAGCAGGGTGAACTGTGTTCTGGGATTGAAGGGGCAGTTGTAAAACTAAGGAGGGGAGCTTGGCGAGAACAGTGCCTCTCTGTAAGAGCCAACAGGGAGAGAATACCATGGACAAGTGGACAGGATGAGTCTCCGAGCCTCCTTCTTGGGCCATATGTGTAGCGAGAGGAGTGACCCTACTTTTCAAGAAGACTGCAGAGGAAGTGCTCTAAGTTATAGAGGAGACAGAATTGCAAAGCCATCAGGTCCCCAAGTCTGAAAGAGGCATTGGTGAGCCTAGACAGGGGGAAGGAGACTGAAAAGAGATAATCTCTCACTAGTGTTTTCTTATGTGTTAATTTAGTTGATAGCCGGGCTCTCAAATCACAATGGTGAGATGTCAACAGAAGCTTCAGGCTTAGTTCAGACCCACAGCAGAAAGAGAATTCCTTATTCCTATATGGTATAGAAGTTCCAGAACTGATGCTCCTTGGCTTTGATTGGCTCTAGTTGACAACTCTTATAAATCAGACATGTAGATTAAGTTGATAGAAACATTTGATTGGTGCATCCTGGATCTGAACTATATGGACCAAGATGAGGGATCAGGAATAAAAGAAACCGGAGTGCCACAGGGTTTTATGAGCACATGACATCTGTTACATGTATGTATAGACTTTGAAGAGGAGTAGGAAGGCAAATAGTGATGTTAGAGTGGCAGAAAAAGCAAACCCACATTTCATCCTTTGGCCTAACATTTACCTTTATTATATAACTAGGGGCCCGGTGCACAAAAATTTGTGCACTCGGGGTGGAGGGAGTCCCTCAGGCCGGCCTGTGCCCTCTCACAGTCTGGGACCCCTCAGTGGATGTCCTATGATGGCCCCAGTCTGCCAGGTGCCTTTTGTGTATGTGTGTGTGTGTGTGTGTGTATGTGTGTGTGTGTGTCACCACTGGGGACCTGCCCCCAGCCGCATCTGAGGCTTGGAGCAGTCCTCCTGTGTGTGTCTACCTGCCGGAGGCCTGCCCCCAGGCTTGGAGCAGGCATCCCCTCTCTGTTGATCTCTCAGACTCTTGCCCTCCCCTGTATGTTGTTCTCTTTTTTGAGCTGTGACCAGGGCTGGGTGCTGCCTGCCTCCCAAGCTTGCCTACTGCCCATCTTCCTCCAGCCACCAGAAAGCAGGGAAAACCCCGCCTTGTGGTCAGGCCAGCCTTTTCCTGCTCCCTGATCCCCAGAAGGGACCTGGGAAGCCGCCAAGCAGGCCACCAACTCTTTCCCACTCACCCGTCCCCTGCTGCCTT
>PVJC01022633.1:0-27140 GCA_004026665.1 Murina feae
GCAGTCACACATGCCCCCAGGGGTCCTGGATTGGAGAGGGTGCAGGCTGGGATGAGGGAACCCCTTCCCATGCACAAATTTCATGCACCAGGCTTCTAGTGTAAGAATAAACAATAAATAAAGAGTGATATAGCCCTTGCTGGTTTGGCTCACTGGATAGAGCATCGGCCTGTGAACTCAAGGGTCCCAGGTTTGATTCTGGTCAAGGGCATGTACCTTGGTTGCAGGCACATCCCCGGTTGGGGGTGTGCAGGAGGCAGCTGATCGATGCTTCTCTTTCATCGATGTTTCTAACTTTCTATCCCTTTCCCTTCCTCTCTGTAAAAAATCAATAATGTATATATATATATATATATATATATATATATATATATATATATATATTTTTTTTTTTTTTAAAGAGTGATATAGTTACAATAAAAAACACAATGGAAGGTTTCAACTGTAGACTAGAAGAAGCAGACCAAATTAGCAAATTAGAAGACAAGGCAGAAAAACAAACCCAATCTGAACAGCAATTGGAGAAAAAATTAGAAAGCAGGAGAGGACTCATATAAACAATGTAGCAGGATACAAAATTAATACCCAGAAATCTGTAGCTTTTTTATACACTAATAATGAACTCACAAAAAGAGAAACTAATAAATCAATCTCATTTACCATAGCAAAAATAAAAATTAAGATACCAGGAATAAACTTAACTAAGGAGTTAAAAGACCTGTACTCAAAAAACTACAGGATGTTGAAAAAAGAAATAGTGGAAGACATAAACAGATGGAAGAATATACAGTGTTCATGGATTGGTAGAATAATCATCATTAAAACTTCCATACTACCCAAAGCAATCTATAGAGTCAATGCAATCCCCATTAAAATATCAATGCCATATTTCATAGGCCTAGAACAAACTCCCCCAAAATTTATATGGAATAAAAAAGATCCCAAATATGCACAGTGATCCCAAGAAAGAAGAACGAAGTTGGAATGATCACAATACCAGATATCAAGCTATATTACAAAGCAGTTGTCCTCAAAACTGCCTGGTACTACCACAAGAACAGACTAATGAAACAGAAAAGAGAACCCAGAAATTGACCCAGCCATTATATTCAATTAATATTTGACAAAGAAGGCAGGAGCATACAATGGAGTCCAGACAGTCTCTTTAATAAATGGTGTTGAAAAAATTGGAAAGATACATGCAAAAAAAAAAAAAGAAAGGAACTAGACCACCAACTTACATCATACAAAAAATAAACTCAAAATGGATAAAGGACTTAAATGTAACTCGGAAACCATAAAAATCTTACAAGAATCCACAGGCAGGAAAATATCACTTATATGCCATAGCAATATATTTACTGATACAGCTCATAGGACAATAACAACTAAGGAGAAAATAAACAAACGGGACTACATCAAAATAAAAAGCTTCTGCACAGCAGAAGAAACCATCAACAAAACAACAGGAAAGGCCCTAGCTGGTTTGGCTCACTGGATAAAAGTGTTGGCCTGCGGACTGAAGAGTCCTGGGTTCTATTATGGTCAAGGGCATATGCCTGGTTGTGGGCTGGATCCCCAGTCAAGGTCATTCAGGAGGAAGCCTATCAATGATTATCTCTTATCACTGATGTTTCTATCTCTCTCTCCCTCTCCCTTCCTCTCTGAATCAATAAAAAATATTTTTAAAAAACAAATTGATGAACATAAACAGAAACAGAGGCAAAACAGCATTGAACAGACTGTCAAACTACAGCTGGAAGGCTCGGGAGGGTTCGGGGGAGTTAAGAGATCACCTGAAGGACTTGTATGAATGCATATAAGCATAATCAATGGACACAAGACACTGGGGTGTAGGGGAGGAGGGGAGAAGGTCAAGGGGGAAAATGGAGACTTATTTAACACTTTGTAATATTTTAAGCAATAAAACAAAATTTAAAAAAAAGAACATTGTCTTGTTTCAAAAAACACAAAAAACATAAAAAGAAAGCTCACTGTATGGGAGAACATATTTTCCAATGTTATATCCAATAAGGATTTAATCTCCAAAATTTACAGGAAACTCATACAACTTAACAAAATGAAGACAACCAATCCAATCCAAAAAAATGGGCAACAGAACTAAATAAACACTTTTCAAAAGAAGACATATAGAAGGCCAAGAGACATATGAAAATATGCTCAAAGTCATGTAAATTATTTGAGAGATGCAAATCAAAATGACAATGTGGTACCATGTCACACCTGTCAGAATGACTATCATCAACAAATTTACAAACAAGTGCTAGAGAGGATATGGAGAAAAGAGAACCCTCTTGCACTGCTGGTGGGAATGCAGACTGGTGTAGCCACTGTGGAAAACAGTATGGAGTTTCCTCAAAAGTTAAAAATGGAACTCCCATTTGACCCAGTAATCCCCCTTCTAGGAATAAGTTCCAAGAAATCAGAAACACCAACCAGAAAGAACATATGCACCCTATGTTCATAGCAGCACAATTTACAATAGCTAAGATTTGGAAATAGCCTAAGTGCCCATCAGCAGAGGAGTGAATTAAAAAACGGTGGTGCATCTACACAGTGGAATACTACACTGCTGTAAAAAAGAAAGAACTTTACCATTTGCAACAGCATGGATGGACCTGGAGAACATTATGCTAAGTGAAATAAGCCAGTCTGAGAAAGACATATATCATATGATCTCACACATATATGGAATCTAATAAACAAAATAGATCCAGTCATAGAACTATGGAATAGACTTATGAATTTCAGAGAGAAGGCTGGGGTTGGAAGGGTTGAGGAGGAGAGATTAACTGGAGAATTTGTATGCATATATGCATAGACCATGAACACAGACAATAGTGTGGCTGAGGGGGTCAATGAGGAAATAAACAAACAAGAATCCAAAATGGACATCTGTAATATTTTCAACATTAAAGATAAATTTTAAAAAAGAGAGAGCTAAGTGTTTATCTCTCCAACCAGTCTCTAAATTCTTTGAGGGCATAGACTATGTAATCTACCTCTTTCCTCTGAGTGATAATGTGGAATACTGCTTAAGATTACTGGCTTTGAAGTCAGGCTCTCTGCTTTCAAATTCCTGTTCCATACTTATGAGACAGAGGAGATTTAACTAGTTTTCTAACCTCTATAATCCTTAATTTATTTATTTATTATTTTCTACTAGTAATCTTTAATTTTATGAGCTAAATGTTTGTGTGTCACACCCCCTTCATCCATATGTTAAAATCCTAATCCCCAGTGTGATGGTATTTGGAGGTGTGACTTTTGGGAAGTGATTAGGTCATGAGGGTGGATTAGTGCCCTTAGAGATACCCCAGAGAATTCTCTCATCCTCTATGCCCTTTCAGGACAGCAAGAAGAGAGTAATTTATGAACCAGATAGTGGACTCTCACCTGATGCTGAATCTTCTGGTAACTTGATCTTAGACTTAGCCTCCAGAACTGTGAGGAAAAAAAAATATATATTGTTTTTAAACCACCTTGTGTATGAAATTTTTGTTATAGCAGCCCGAACAGTCTAAAACTAATTTTTAAGGATTTTGTGGAGATTATGTGAGCTAATCCTATATAATAAGAGAGGAATATGCTAATTATCTGTTATGCCGTAATGTCATGACCAATCTACAAGTGGTGGAGAGCTACAAGAGGGTGGAGCAGTGAGCTACAAGCAGTGGAGAGCTACCAGTGGTGGTGGGCAGGTGGCCAGCTGAGGCAAGCGGCAGCGAGCTACTCACGCACGGATTCGTGTGGAGGGCTACTAGTACATTTAAAGTGCTTAGAATACTTCCTGGCAGAAAATAAGCACTTAATAAATGTTAGCTACTATCATTATTATTACTGAAATCTCTAGGAAAATGCACACCAAGCACAGGGTTGAAGTGACTGAGCCAATTTATACATTTGCTTTATCACTTTATGATTTTTTAAGACTATAACAGTAAAACATGTTCATCTAAAGAATTTCAAAAATGCAGAGATTTATAAACTGGGAATGTGACCCTTTAAGACTCCCCCCAACAACAGTATCCCCATCCCCATTACACAGGGTTAACTTCTATCCTTCCAGACTTTTTCATATGCAAATATAAATATAAACCATTTTTTAAATTTTACAAATTAAAATTTGTATTATGCCATAAACACTGTACTTCAACTTCCTGTTAAATCTTAACAATGAATCATAGAAATACTGCCATATCCCTGCATCTAATACACCTCATTTTTAAATGTTTGCATAATATTTCATTACATGAATGCACTGTAATGTTTAACCATTCTCAAACTAATGAGCAGTCAGGCTATTACCAAAGAAATCTTTAATAACCATCCTTTGTATATTTCCCCAGATGTACATGGAGGTATTTCTTTTTTTTTAATATATTTTATTGATTTTTTACAGAGAGGAAGGGAGAGGGATAGAGAGTTAGAAACATCGATGAGAGAGAAACATTGATCAGTTGCCTCCTGCACACTCCCTGCTGGGGATGTGCCCACAACCAAGGTACATGCCCTTGATCGGAATAGAACCTGGGACCTTTCAGTCTCAGGCCGACGCTCTATCCACTGAGCCAAACCGGTTAGTGCAAGAGGTATTTATTGAGATATATACTTAGAAGCAGATTGCTGGGCTGATGCAAAGGCCCATTTTAATATTTTTTATAGAAACTACCAAACCATCTTCCAAAGAGTTGTGACTATTTTCATTCTTACCAGCAATGTGAGTGTATTTCCCCCCCACATCCTCTCCAACATTGAAGGCTGTTTATTTTTATCTGTTTGAGGGGTTACAATGTTACAGTGTTATTTGAATGAAAAAAATTGCCCTGATTGCTAGTGACAACCCACCCACGTTGAAAATTTAGTACAAGTAAACAGCCACTTTCTTAGTAAACAGGGATGGCACTGGTATAATAGGTGTGTGCTGAAGGGTCTCTTGCTATGTTTGATAGTGACAAGAGTGCCCGTGTCAACTAGATCAGGTGTCCCCATACTGCCACCATCTTTTGGAGGCTGTCTATTTGTACCAGTAAATTTGCTCCCTGAGAGACTGGGCACAAACTATTTGTAGGGACTGTATTATTTTTGTCTACAGAATTACCACATGCTTTTAGTGCTGCTTTATCTTCATTTGAAATGACTTCATGGCACCTGTCCTTCTATATTTTAGTCTCTCTTTTCTACCCCAACATAGTTCTTCCACCAAGGTGAAATAATAGAACTACCATGAGCTGTATTAGGCATTTTACATATATTTTCATACTGAAGCCTCATAATAACTCTGAAGTAGGACAAATACTGTTATTCTCATTTTGCAGATAAGAAAACTAAAAGTGAGGCACAGAGAGGTTAACTTGCTCAAGGCTGTCTGATTCCAAAGCCCGTGCTCTTTCCACTGCATCACAGGGTCTTTAAATTTTCTGAAAGCTTTCATATTTTTGCATTGCCAGAGTTTTTATTTCAGAACACCTGGATCAAATTTTTTTTTTCAAAATGAATTCATCAACCAATTAATTCCCGGTGTGAGCAAAGTGCTGTTCTGTGTTTCTGAAGTTAGAAAGGCATTTCAAAAGGGTTTTCTCTTTTCACTACAAGGTTTTAGGCTTGTTTGGTGAACTGTCTTTGAACTTTGGTCAGGCTGCTAAGCATTCAATTACAGCCCCTTGTGTCACTGCTTGGGATGCAAGTGCCCGTGAGCTCAGAGGGAAATAATTAATGCTAAAGAAAGGACATAAATTGGCTACTCCGAAATTCTGTCCCTGTCAAGGAATCAAGATCAGGTTGTGGATTAAAGGGAAGTAACATCAATTTTTTGCCCTCTTACTTGCCTCTCTCCCAGGAGTTGGAGGTGCTCAGGTGCTCAGTTAACCCAGAGTTCAAGTGTTAACTTTGCCTACAATCTCTGCCTTTCCACCACCTTCCAAAACACATATAGAGAGTGAGTCTCTAACCTTCCTGGATCATGTTTCAGATTAAACCCTTGTCTGAAATTAAGTAACACAGGGTTTTCTCAGACTTCGCTTTACTGAATAAACTACCAGTAAGGAAATGATGGCATCTAATGCCTCTCCGAAAGGGTATCAACATTTTAACAATAAGCTACTAACAATACCATGCTTTAGTCCAAAGATGGAGAATTTTTCAAAGCTGCCTTAGATTCTCCTATTGTTACTGAGAATAGACACACAAAAAAGAGAGACAGATTGGAGAAAGTACAAATTAGTCTGATCTTCTTATGTACCAGGGTGCACACATAACTACAGGGGGCTGCTCTGCTCCAACAACAATCAACATCTAGGAGTACAGATTCCTGATTCTGAAAGTCACATTAATTTGTATGACAAATTGTCATTAATATCTTTCTAAAGCAAAGGTAGCTAACTCCTCCAGTATTGTACCCTTGGGTGTTACTAATATCTTTCAATGGTCAGATTTCAAATTCCTCCCTAAATCATCCATTCTCAACCTATCCAGACTGTCTCATTTAGCTCAGACCACCCAATAACATAGATTTTTGATGGGAAAAGGTACATTAATAAATGTGCAGGCACATTGACCTTGATGATTTGTTTCTCTGGAAAAATTGAATATTTTTGTCAAACTACATATGAACCTACTTTTGAAGTCCAACATAGAAAGGAATGCTAATGTTTGACTTGGCTGAATATTTTAGCAATCCTCAAATCAAACCATGTGGATAGTTATCTACCTAGGTAATTTGCTACAAGGATGTGACTATCTCTGGTTGAATTATCTTGACAAAAAGATATCATAGGATAGTGGCTAAAGAGATAGCATAGGATAGTGGCTGAAGTCACACACACTTAGATTCAAATCCTGAGTCAGCCAGTTACTAGCTATATAACCCTGAATAGGCAATGCAGTCTCTTTGAGGCTCAGTTTTCTCACTTGTAAAATGTGGATAATAATAGTGTTTACATCATAGGGTGGCTTGTGAAGATTGAATTAAGCAACAGCATATAGTTAAAGTGTCTACAATGAATTATCATTTGGCTATATAACAAGATATATTTCCCTACACACTACATCCTCTTGGATGGGGGTACAGGGTGGTATAAGCAACATACCTGTTCTGGAGCAGTTAATCATCTATATCTTCACACCTCGGATTGTTAGTATCATCTGAAACCTGTCATATATAGATTATTTTGTTGCGTTCTACCAGTCCTTTCCACCATAACAAATTCGCCCAAGCCTTCAGATCATAAATGATAAACCAGATAGGAGGGAGAAAACTTTTGCCAACAGTTACATTTAATGGAGCGATTACTGCCTTTGACTTTTACCAAGTATTTCCTAAAGAGAATCCCCAGAAAGCAAAAAGCTGTTCAAAAGCTGTTCCAGTTTTCTAAGATAAGGAAGATTCTACCATCCTCAGGCTGAGCAATAAGAGACTGCCTGGTGGTCATTAACTATTCTCCCCAGTTTACATGAGAGCAGCTCTTGTGGCAGGAGATGTAATCCAAGTACTGTCACCTGTCACCTTTGGACACCAACTGCCTTCTCTCAGAAATTAAACTACAAAACATCAGCGATGAAAGGACGCTTAGAGACTGAGCATGAGGATATTAAAATAGAGCCTCCTTATTATGACAAACAAGGAAACAGGCCCAAAGAGAAAAGTTGACTTTCCCCAGTGAATCACTGGTAAAAAAAAAAAAAAAGCTTTAGAAATCCAATTTTCTGATTTCCAGTAAAGTCCTTGAGTAGTACAGCTCCAGGCTAAAATCCTGTGTTGGTGTTTTAGGCCTGGCTGAAGATGATTACAAGGTTTTATTTGGCAGGCCTCATGGGGAAAAAGTGTTCTCACAATAGATGTGGTGCATAGTCACTGCATTGCAATTTCTGGAGGGAGTTGTGGTCATGGACTCCTTAAATCTCTTCTCCCACCATTTTCACCACACATACTTTAGCTGTTTTAAACCTCATATAATTCTCATACATTCTATGATCTTGCACATCTCCCCTTAAATGTCACCTTATTTATTAAGTCTTCCCTGGTGCACACAAGCATAGGCACACACACACATACACACACACACAAAATGCTGGAGAGTTGCTGGAATTCTCTCCCATGGCTCATGACTATCCTGTAGAAGAAGCCACTTGAATGGTATATGTAATTCTGTCATGCTAAACAAATAATGGCCGTAGAAAGGCAGAAATATTATCTTTTTTCCATACATACTATTGACCGTGGAAAATAACACTTGAACTAAAGTAATTTTTTCTCTAAGCACATTACTCTTTCAAATTCCCTTATTATGAATTATGGCATCATCATCTACTCAATCTCTTAAGCTCAAAAGCATGGACTTTATTCTGATTTCCCCTTCTCCTTCTATCTCACCCATTCTACTTAACCTCTAAATTATGTAGCTTTTATCTTAGAATTATCTCTCAAATGTATTATTATTGTTCCATCTCCATTAGCATCATCTCTTGACTGGATTATTACAACAATCTCTTAAACAGTCTTATTGCCTTTTAATTCATGCTCCAGGCTGCTACCAGAGTAATTGTTTTTAAATGTAAAACTGATCATGCTACTTGCCAACTCTGAACCCTCTAATGGCTCTCCATCACCCTCACTGTATGGCAAAAACTATTATCATGGTATGCAGTGGCCCTTCACACTCACCAGGTTCATTTCCATGTTCACCTTTTGCTATGACTCAATGAACTGTTTACAGCAGATAAACCCAATGTTTTTCAGAGATTGTTGGGCACAAATGCAATCTTTTTAAAATATATTTTTATTGATACCAGAGAGGAAGGAAGAGGAAGAGAAAGATAGAAACATCGATGATGAGAATCATTGATAGGCTGCCTCCTGCATACCCCCTTCTGGGAATGGAGCCTGCAAACCAGGCATGTGCCCTGACTGGGAATCGAACCACTACCTCCTGATTCATAGGTCAATGATCAACCACTGAGCCATGTTAGCTGGCCCACAATACAATTTTATCCAACTGTTCTTCACTGCTTTTTCATGTTTTCTGCCCAGTATTTACTGCTCCTTTAATATCCAGCCCATATTCCCTCATTTTGTGAAGCTTCCAGTCCCATTCAAACCCCACAAAACCAAGTTAGTTTACAGTAGCTATTTCTTTGGTCCTTCAACCAATCTCTATAAATACTTATGTCGTGGAAATTATCTGTTTTCAAATCTGCACTCCTCATTAACCTATGAGCTGCTTCAAGGTAGTAATCTGCATTTATTCACTGTAAAGCCTACAGTGAAGTATTTGATCACTTGTAAAATTATTTGGTACCAAGCTGGGCTTTGTCACACTGTTTTTAGCAGAGACTAAAATTAACGAGGAAAACTGTGTTCTCTCATGCTCTTCCAGGAAATTATATTATATTATAATATCTCAATGAAATGAGAAGTATTCCACACACTAGGTTAATCTGTGTTAGGGTTAACATTACTGTTAGAATAAAAGCTAGGGTTGCAGTAAAATTTTAGAGCTGGGACCAATGCTAGGGCAAAGTCTAAGGTTAGGATTAAGCCCAAGGCTATGATTAGGGTTAGTATATTTCAGTCAGCACCTATCGTAGAGCCTAACCAAAAGTCATTCTTAAAACATCCACTTAGTGCTTCCCAACTGTTTTTTCACAGTTCTTAACGCAAAAGTGGGCATAATGCTTGTTGAGGAATTAATTCCCCTGATAAGTTCCTCGAAGCACCTACTTCATTCTAAAGTCTTTCAATGTCAAAAAAAGTTATAACATGTTCTAAAATTATTTGTTTTCTAGAAAGCATTAGTAAACATTAACTTTTTCTAATTTTGTTTTTGCAATTGAGGCTGTGACTATGTACCTAAAGCAGAATTTCATTTAAATCAAGGTAAGCAAACAAATGAAAATGTAGACAAATCAGTTATGAAACCTAGTTTGGTATGTTCTTATCTACCTGAGTAAATTATATTAAAAAACATAGTCAGCCTAATAGCTTGCCACTGCCACTTAAGCCAGACAAATTGAGCATAATAATAATCCATTATTATGGATTTTACCTGCTGCTTTCTTTATTCATCAACTCATTTGGTTTTCACAGTAACCCTTGTAAATTGGCAGAGAAATTTAACCTATATCTTTGTCTCTAATATGCCATCCAATCTAATAAAAGAGTAATATGCAAATTAACCCTCACTCTGTTACACCCAAAGCCACGCCCGCAGGCCACACCCACCAACCAATCAGGAGCAAATATGCAAATTAACTCAACTAAGATGGCAGCAGCCACGGAGCTGGAGTTGCCCCAGGCAATGGAGGAAGCCAGAGCCCTGGGGGCCCTGAGCTCTACTCAAGGCTACAAAGTTTCAATTATAGAAGATAAACAAATCCCAGATACCTGCTGGGCTGGGACCCTGGGTTGCGGGCAACCCAAGCTTCGAGCAGGGGACCAAGGCAAGAAAGTTTTAATTATAGAAGTTAAATAAATCCCAGATACCTGCTTCCAGCCAGGCACCCCAGTAGGGACCTGAACCCTGAAGAGGCTGTGGGCAGCCTGAAATGGCCCTCTACCCCTCACTCAGGCTGGCCACACCCCCATGGAGTGAGGGTTCCCACTGGGGGGCTTGGCCAGCCTGCAAACAGCCATCAGCCCTTCACCCAGGCTGGCCAGGCATGCCAGCAGATAAACATCCCCCGAGGGGTCCCAGACTGCAAGAGGGCACAGGCCCGGCTGAGAGACTCCCCCAAGTGCACAAATTTTTGTGCACCGGACCTCTAATAAATTATAAAAGAAACTATCAATTTAATTATAACTTTTCAGGGAAAAATAAATGTCATGTTAAAGGGATCATAGTCTTCTTCTGATCCATTTCACACTTTGATGTGTGAAAACAAACCTTTTGTCTTAGACCTGAGATCACATGGTATGATTCCTTTTGAAAAATGGTAAAAATGAGACCTAGAGCATAGCTATTAAGTGGGAGATCCAGAGGAACTTGATGCTTTTGATAGGTAAATAAATCTTCTTTTTATTCCACTGAATGTTCCTAATGTTTATTTGATAAAATAATGATCTTATAGGAATGTTAATAATGGGGGAAAAGCTTCTGTACTTAATTTGAGAAACTCTGAGTAAAAAATAAATAGGCTTCTTATCTGTGTATCTTCTCAGAGTTTTAACTATGTTAATTAATGTACAGCATGAATTTCCGAAATAAGACCATACAACATTGCACAAAGTTATTTGACCTTAGAACTTTTTCTCCCTCTTATACAGTGTCTTGTGGAACTAGTGTTCTAGTTATACACTTTAGAAAACTAAACCATACCATGGTAAAATTTCTTCATCCTCCAAAAGGCTTGAACTACAACTTCCAGTTTGTTAACTGTCAATTTCAAAGATTACGTATGGTAAAGCCCTAAGTGGTAGATCATGTGGCCTAACTCGATTCAATTTGGCTATTAAGAATGCTGAAGTGAGAAGTTTCATTCAAGAAAACCCGAGGAAATAGCCATCAACATAGTTACATGAACCAAAGCAGTACTATTCTGACATTTGTCAAATAACAAATATAACCTAGGAACAATGTGTTCTCTAAAGTCAACTTCCCACTGGAAATTAAATATTTGCCTTCCTTTGAGACAGTAATATCTTTGAAAATGTCTGGCAGATTTTTCAATGTTTCTCATTAGCACTTACAGAAATGTCTACTAATAGCTATAAATTTTAGTCATTTATTTAACAAATAATCCCAGAGAGTCTAGCATTTACCAGGCACTACCTGAATGCTAGAGATATAAAAGTGAAAAGGACAGATCAATCCCTGCTGTCATGATACCCATAGTCTAGTTTACAAAAATAATAATATACAAAATATATCTAATAAATAGTCAAGTCTGGACATGCAAAGTGATGCTAGAGTACTGAATATTTACCTGCATAAATCATGCCCCCAAAAGTCTCAGTCTGAAGTAAATGAACCAGCAATAACAAAGTAGAGCCAATGGTTTAACTTAATAGAATAATTGGCCCAGCACTCCTGCTTGCATTGTCAACAAGGTGCTACTCTTTCCAATGCCACCCCATTGCAAACACAAACAAAAATATTCAACATTTTCACTAATACCACACAATTTTATCTTTACTCACAATAAAGAACAAATATTTTTAAATATATTTACAGAAATCTACCTGCCAGGTCCTGATGAACAATTGTTCATTTCAGATATCGGAATTTTCTCCAAGTTTAGTAATCCAATGGGCTTACCATGAGGAAATTAAAGATATAAAATACCTGCTGACTGCTACCAATCTGTTTCCCAGCCAGTGCCAAAAAGCAACAGAATCACTAGGTCCCTCACAGCATTAAAGCATTAAACACTACTCTGCCGCCTGCAGCTTTCCTTCTTTTTTCTTGTAATTTATATGCCCCTGATAGGCTTCCTCATTTTTATACAGATGGGCACCTTAATCTAATAACTGCCTTCATTGATTGAATATTTAATGTTCTGTTCACCCTTAACTGATTTGCTATAACTTGTTTAGATATTTATAAATCAAGTGAACTATCTTTATCTCATTTCTGTGAATTACTGTTTTGCTCCTATCTCCACCTTATTTTCATTCCTCCTTTTGCCACCAGGTTCCATTACTGATCCCAAAACTTATATAATGGCAATTTGAAAGGAGAATGAAGGACAGTGTAAATATTTAGATAAAGGGTCAGAGGACACTTGTTTATGTGGTAGATTCTAAATAACATTTTCTTGTGTTTCTTATTGTCAATCTAATGGAGCCATTCTAACTTAACCCAGCAGATTATGTTGAATGGTTTCAGAGTATGCTGGTGGGTACTGTGTTTATCAAGTGATTCACAAGCTTTCCTAAATTCTGGCCTAAACTTTGCTAACCTTTTCAAGAATGGCTTTTTGCAGAGGGATCAGAATAGTCAAACTCACTCATTTACAGTTAAAATTTGCTGAGACACTTGAATTATGAGCTCCCATAACTATGAGGCCTTTATTAAATATAATGAGCTGGCAATATCGTATATGATAAAAATAAAATAGTAGATCTTATTAGTACTTATACTATCTATATATATAAAAGGCTAAGTGACTGACCATCCGCCTGACCATCTAACCTACTGACCAGCCAGTACATATGACGCATGCTGGGAATTTAAAAATAAACATTAACTCACACATGTGCAATACATATAAAGCTCTTTTTAAAATATATTTTATTGATTTTTTTTTTTTACAAAGAGGAAAGGAGAGGGATAGAGAGTTAGAAACATCAATGAGAGAAACATCGATCAGCTGCCTCCTGCACACTTCCTACTAGGGATGTGCCCACAACCAAGGTACATGCCCTTGACCAGAATCAAACTTGGGGCCTTCCAGTCCGCAGGCCAACACTCTATCCACTGAGCCAAACCGGCTAGGGATACATATAAAGCTCTTGCTGGTGCCAATTGGATGTGTGTTTTAATTTTATAATACTATATTATATATACTTTTTTGACATGTAATTTTTTCAGTAACACAATTACTGCATGAATCATTCTTCTAATTAATTTCCTTTCAATGTGCATGAATCTGTGTACCAGGCCACTAGTATTATAATAAGTTCTACCTGACTTACTGTTTATCAAACGCTGTTTCAAAGACATCACATGTATCAATTTATTTAATTTTCACAAATGCCCTATAGGGAGGTACTATTTCAAAATTACAATTTTAAATGTGGAAAAACTGAAACATAGGGATATTGACGCATAATTACAGTTAATAAATGATGGGGCTTGGCTTTTGTAACCATTAACTGCTTTAAATTTACTCCTCTCCTTCTCTTCCCCTGCTTTGCATCACAGGCAAATATATTCCCAGATTCTCCTGGGACTTTTGAGTAGGTTTGATCAATGGAAGACACTGGTAGAAAGAAAATTATAGAGCAGAAGTTAGAGAAAAATTAGTGACTATCTTCTCTGTCTGTCTCTGTCTTTCTCTCTCATTATCTCTAGCTTTCTCTTTATCTCTATATCTCTCACTCTTCTCTCCCTCTTCTCTCTCTCTCTCTCTCTCTCTCTCTCTCTCTCTCTCTCTCTTTCACCCTCCCCTTTTCTCATAGAATCTCTGGAAACAGCTGTGTTTCCTCCACCTACATGTTAACAGTTCTTCTTCCATAGTTTCAGTTCTATCTGGGAAGCCCTTGCCTGGATTTTAGCTTCAACCCGATAGCCTGGCATCAAGGTCCTGATAACAATGCCTCCTCCCATTAGCCATCTAGCCCTAAAAGTGGAAGCAACTTAACTGTTATTATTAATCTTTATTAATCTCTTGGTGGCCTCACCATTCTCTGCTTGATTTTTCAACAAGTCTACAACTCATTTAATCTACCCCCTATATTAAAGTCCCCTTAGCTGAAAGATCTAGAGTTGTTTATGTTTTTGGGAAGACCCTAACAGATAAAACTTTCAACTTAGTCTAGCCCTAAAATCTATGGACTTTAAAACACTATACTATTTTGTTCCTCCATATAAGAGTTTCATTCCATGAAATGTCCCAAAGGTTCTAAAAGATGAACAATCCAACTTGGCAACCAACTTCTTTAAATTATGGTAAGTCGAATGTAGCCCATAATTATCTCCAGGTCCCCACACTAGACTGTAAGCCCTGTGAGGACAGCAGTTGTGCATGTTTTGTTCATTGCTGTATCCCTATCACTTCACACAATGCCTGGCACAATACATGTTTGTTGAATCACCATTTGAAATCCATTTCCTTTTGTTCTCATGTAAGTAAAACTAATAATAAAGTATTTTTCATACTATCCTGTTTCCCAAAAAATAAGACAGTGTCTTATACTAATTTTTGCTCCCAAAGATGTGCTAGGTCTTATTTTCAGGGGATGTCTTATTTTTCCATGAAGAAGAATAAGGTACACATTTATTGTTGAACAAAAAAAAGAGGAAATTTATTACCTGTATGTCCACACAATGTGTCCGACTTCTGCCCTGCATGACTCACTGTCTAATTGTGAGTCAGCCAGACTCCGTCAGGGCAGAATGAGCAGCAGGTGGCAGCTTGTCCTGGTAGCGGTGTGGCTCTCTGATTAAAAGAGACCTCGCACTTCCTGTCTGCTCTGGCTATGCTGCGGCTAACAGTGATTTGTGCAGCAACACCTGCCGCTACGGCCCAGAGTCCAGAGTTTCAGTAGCTTTGGGGACCTTATTATCAGGGAGGCCTTACTATCAGAGAGGTCTTATTTTTGGGAGGATGCCTTATATTTTCAGTGAGAGGCAAAACTGTAAGTAGGTCTTATTTTCGGGAGATGTCTTACTTTCAGGGAAACATGGTACTTATTCAGAATTTTATACATGACTAGAGGCCTGGTGCACAAAAATTTGTGCACTCAGGGGGTGGATCCCTCAGTCCGACCTATGCCCTCTTGCAGCCCAGGAGCCCTTGGGGGATGTCCACTTGCCAGCGGGGAGCAGGCCTAAGCTGCAGTCGGACATCCTTAGCACTGCTGAGGAGGTGGGAGGGGCTCCCACCACCACCGCTGTACTGGCAGACATCAGCCTGGCTTGTGGCCGAGCGGAGCTCCCCCTGTGGGAGTGCACTGGCCACCAGGGGCAACTCCTGCATTGAGCGTCTGCCCCCTAGTGGTCAGTGTGTGTCATAGTGACCAGTCATTCCCAGTGGTTCTGCTGTTAGGGTCAATTTGCACATTACCCTTTTATTTATATAGGACAGAGGCCTGGTGCACAGGTGGAGGTTGGCTGGTTTGCCCTGAAGGGTGTTACGGATCAGGGTGGGGAGTCCTGCTGGGGTGCCTGGCCAGCCTGGGTGAGGGGCTGTTGGCTGTTTGCAGGCAGGCCACATCCTCTTCAGGGTGGGGGTCTATACTGAGGTGCCTGACCAGCCTGGGTGAGGGGCTAAGGGCCATTACCAGGGTGGCCATGGCCACGGGCAGGAAGAAGGTATCTGGGATTTATTTAACTTGTATAATTGAAACTTTGTTGCCTTGGTCTAGCTCAAAGCCTAGGTTGCCCTGGCAACCCAGGTTCCCAGCCCCTTCTTGAGCAGAGGCCACAGTCACCTGCTGGAAGCAGGTGTCTTGGGTTTATTTACCTTCTTTTTTAAAAAATATTTTTTATTGATTTTTTACAGAGAGGAAGGGAGAGGGATAGAGAGTTAGAAAAATTGATGAGAGAGAAACATCGATCGGCTGCCTCTTGCACACCTCCTACTGGGGATGTGCCCACAACCAAGGTACATGCCCTTGACTAGAATCAAACCTGGGACCTTTCAGTCCAGAGGCCGACACTCTATCCACTGAGCCAAACCAGTCAGGGCTATTTACCTTCTGTAATTGGAACTTTGTTGCCTTGAGCAGAGCTCAGAGCCTGCAGGGCAGGTGGGAATGTTGACTTCCTCCATCTCCGGGGCAATGCAAGCCTCCGCAAGCCTCCTGCCTCGCTACAGCTGCTACAGCTCCATGGCCGCCGCCATCTTTGTGATGGAGTGAAGGTTAATTTGCATATTACTCTTTTATTAGATAGGAAGGATAATAATTATATGTGCATTATATATATATATATATATTAACTAGAGGTCCAGTGCAGCAATTTGTGCATGGGTGTGGTCCCTCAGCCTGACTGGAGATCAGGGACAATTGGGGTGGCAGGAGCTTGTTCAGCTGGCTGTGGGGAGGGGCTGTGGGGGGTTTACCAGCTGGCTGGGGGGAGGGGCTTCAGGAGGTTGGCCAGCTGGGGGAAGGGGCCACAGGAAGATGGCTGCCCCAATCAGGGCCATCGGGCCGGCTGGCGAGGGGGTAAGGAGCCACAGGAAGTTGACTTTGGGAGCACACTGACCACCAGGGGCCAGCTCTTGCATTGAGCATTTGCCCCCTGGTGGTCAGTTCATGTAATAGTAACCAGTCTACCAGACTTTTGGCCATTCAATCGTCCAGTCACTTAGGCTTTTATAACCATTAACTGCTTTAAATTTACTCCTTTCCTTCCCTTCCCCTGCCATTCCCTAACTACTTCAATTTAGGCATGTTGCTTAATCTCTCTGACCTGCTAAAATGAGAATAACGTGGGATATATTTTATAGGGTTCCTATAAAAACTAAATGAGATAATGTATGTAAAGTGCCTAGTATAGTCCTAAAATGGTAAGTTATTAAATGGAAGCAGATATTGCTATTACTATTATTGTTATGTTGTTACTATTATTGTTACAATTGTTGTTATTATTTATCTTTTCCCCTTTATGAAATGAATGCTTATGTTAGAATATTTCCTCTGGATTCAAGACTGCTTTTTTAAAAAATATATATTTTTATTGATTTCAGAGAGTAAGGGAGAGGGAGAGAGAGATAGAAACATCAATGATGAGAGAGTATCATTGATCAAGTGCCTCCTGCACATCTCACACTGGGGATAGAGCCTGGAACCTGGGTTTGTGCCCTGACTGGCAACAGAACCATTTCCTTCTGGTTCCCAAGTTGACATTCAACCACTGAGCTACACTGGCTGTGCTTAGAGACTGGTTTTTAAACAGATTTTTTGTCTACAAGACCCTTCAACCTGTGCTTTCTTAATACCTCCCTACCATACAATCTGAAGGTCTTTAAATTACAGACTTGAGTCTCACTTTTATCTATCCTAAGCCTAATACCAGCTCATTCTTAGCACATACTCCACGAGCCTTAACTTCCTTACTGCTTTTTGCAAGGTTTAGCTGCTTTATCTAACCAGAATTCTGTTTCCATATTGCACTTCCACTTCTCTAGTGACTCCAGAGCCTGAATTTCTGACTCTGTCATTACCCTTTACTATATATATGCCTAAATGACCATTACAACCAGTCAACCAAATGACCGGATGACCAGTCTCTATGATGACCAAAAGACTGGACGACTAGTCTCTATGATACGCACTGGCCACCAGGGGGCAGATGCTCAACACAGGTGCTGCCCCCTGGTAGTCAGTGTGCTCCCACAGCCAGCCTCCCTCGGCTGACCAACCTTCTGTGGTCCCTCACCCCAGCTGGCCAGTCCTGATCAGCCCTGATCACCAGCCAGGCTGAGGGACCCCAACTTTGCATGAATTCGTGCACTGGGCCTATAGTGAGGACATAATTCTCATTTCTTGCTTTTAACCAAATGGACCTTATAGAACCACCTGCATATAGAGCTAACCATTGTTTGGAAACTTCTGCTAATGAGCATCCAAATACCATCTAATCATATTGGAGATCTATGGAAACTGGGCCTGAACTTGCTACACTGTTATGGACAGGACGACATTAACTGCTAACTTGGTCCTTTAGAAACTATTGCTAAATTGATTTAGTTCCATAGCCCTGTCCATGGTCTCTTCTGGGTTATTGTCCTCCTCTACTGGCCCTCTAAAATCCTAGTGGGCTTTGTAGACCAGCATAAAAATATTATAACAGTGTTTACCCAGGACTATATGCAGCTAGATATATCCCACATTTTGGAAATGAGAATGCTGGATCTATTGTACTGCAAACCATTCAGCTAAGTATGCTCATTCGGTCATTTCTCTGCATTTCTTCTTTCTTTCCTTCCTTCCATCATTTCTCCCTTCATTCCTTCTTTCCTTCTTTCCTTCCTTCCTTCCGCAAATATTTTTTTATTGTTGATAGTATTACAGATATCTCCCATCTCCCCTTACAGAAAATATTTGTCTACCTTCTATGTGTATTCTACTAAGAACAGTAGATACAGTGCAGAATAAAAAAATCTATAACCTCTAGGAGCTTACCATCTGCAGAGTTTTGGTTCAAGAAGAAAACTTTCTGAAGATTTCTAGGCTTCCTGTTCTCTTTATCCTTCTAGAAAATTATTTCAAAGATAATGTATCACTAATAAATTGGTTTCCACAATGATTCCTTCAAAAAAAGTGAATTTTGTTCAGCTAGTAACATCAGAAATAAAACTGATGAACAATCTTATTCATTTACATGCTCACACAAAAATTTATCAATACTAAGGGAAAATAATTATTCTCATTTCACAATAAAACTGTGCTCCAAATGTCAAAGCATCTATTGATTCAGTTCTATTTAAGAATGGAAGAACTAATTATCACATTAATTGGTCTCATCAAGTCAAACATTTGACAACATTTTGTAATGTAAGAAAATAAAATGAGTATGATATCAGACCATCCTTCAGGTCAGCAGCTGCCCTCTCTAATACAGCTCACAATCCATTCAGAATGTCTAATCCAATGCAGAGTGACTAGTATATGACCAGACAAATCTTTCAAGAGCAGAAGACCTCATCACATTTGTATCTTTGTCAATAAGTAATTAATCACCAGATTCCATCTCAGCACTGTAAGAATTTTTCTTAATAACTTATTTTATAAATAACTAAGGAGAAAAAGTCTCCAATGACATAATATACATAATGTGTACTTTAATTGGAAGGCAATTTAGATATTTATTTAGGCCATATTCATATGCAAGTTTTAACAATGGAAAGCTGCTTTGGTGGAACTAATTATAATAAATTACTAATGTTGCATGCAAATAGTAGTTTCTCAGCCAAAGTGATCAATAGACCAAAAGCCAAACTTAGACATAGCTGCAATGCTTTATATGAACTTCTTATGGAATTAAAAAAGGGCCCTCTTTATCCTGTTCTACCAGAGAATGAGTTCTCCCAAACCCTTGGAGAATGAGTCCTTAATGCACTTGGCAGTCCAGGCCAAGTGCATTAAAATTATCTCAGCATTGGCAAAGTTGTCTTAAGCTAGAGATGTATGAGACCCTACATCCTCAGGAATGGGACTCTGGTCTTTCCCATAACACTTTCTTCTCAGAAGAACTGGAGAACTGATACTGTTGAAATATTCCAAGTAAGCTTCATGTTTCTCAGAAATAAATCTTATCTTGGAACAAGAGGTGCCAGGCTTGATGGAAACCATTTAGATAAAAATTTAATTTTTCAAGTTTTTCATTTCGTTTTACACTCACTGTCAGGGAGAAAAGAAAACAGGCCAATTTCTATATGGCCACAAATTAAATGCAGGAGAAATGCATTTATAATCATGCAAAGTCCACTTTATTTTATTATATTTTTATTGATTTCAGAGAGGAAAGGAGAGGAAGAGAGGGATAGAAACATCAATAATGAGAGAGAATCATTGATTGGCTATCTCCTGCACACATCCTTCTGGGGATTAAGCCTGCAACCTGGGCATGTACCCTTGACCAGAATTGAACCCAGGACCCTTCAGTCCACAGGCTGATAAGCTATCCATTGAACCAAACCAGCTAGGGCCATGCAAAGTCCATTTTAAAAAATGTGTTGGACAGTTGGAGTCCTTGATGTTCAAAACAATCTTGCTCAAGACTGAAGCTATTTTTCTGCTTCAGATGTCATCACAAAAACTCTTGGTTCTGTGAATTGTAAAATATTCTAGGGTCAGTACCACCCACATTTACTTCCTCTTTTGAAAAACATGGACCACAATATAAATAAGCCATGCCCAGAAATGCTAGTTCCTAGATTTCCAGAAAATGTCCCAGGTATAGAGTTTTTAAATTTATGTTTCCCTATATAAGAACTGCAAGAGGCAAATCAAATAATTCCAACACTCTCCTATTCACCACTCAGTATATGAAATAAAACATCACACATAAATGAAGCCACCTGTGCAGTGCACCTCTTCCTGTCTCTATTCCCTCTTGCCCTTCTCAGAAATAAACACTACTATAAATATGGTATTTTCTATTTCCATATATAGTTTATGCTATTTTAATAAATAACATATAATATTGTTTTGTGCTTTATGGGACCAACATGAATGTATGTTTCCATAAATTGTGTTCTTGTATTCATTATACATTGTGATGTTTGTGATTCATCCATGTTGATATGCACAGTTCAAATGGAATCACTTATACTTTTGTATGAATTCCACTGTATTCATATAGCACGAGTTTATAATCATTTCTCTATAGATGGAAATTAAGGTTATTTTCACCTTTTTTCTATTACAAATAACGCTCCTGTGAGAATGATTCTTGACATTTATGTTCAGAAGTTTCTCTAGGGTGTACATCTAGGCATGAAATTTCTGTACTGTGGGGTATGTGCACATCTCCAGCTTTACTAAACAATGCCAAATTATTTTCAAAATGATTGCACCAATTCACATGCCCACCAGCAGTACAAAAGTGTTTTGGTTGCATATTTTTCAAGTGTTTTTTTTTCTCAGAAAGTTATTACTTTGTTACTTCAACATTACTTGTTAGTTCAGCTTCTATATAGTTGGAAAAAATTGAAAACATGGTCCCAAGCCAGTCAACCCAATTAGCAGGGGTCCACTTGGGAATCCAAATTAATTTTAAGCTCCTACTTATCAGTTCAACCAACCTTAGGACAAAATGGTGAGGCACATGACATTCATCTTTATATGTTACTGGGGGCCCAGTGCACAAAAATTTGTGCACTTGGCGGGGGTGGGGTGGTCCCTCAGCCTGGCCTGTGCCCTCTCACAGTCTGGGACCCCTTGGGGAATGTCCACCTTCTGGCATGCCTGGCAAGCCTGGGTGAGGGGCTGATGATTGTTTGCAGGCTGGCCAAGCCCCCCAGTGGAGACCTTCACCCCATGGGGGTGTGGCCAGTCTGGGTGAGGGGCTGAGGGCCATTTCCAGGCTGCCCACAGTCCTTTCAGGGTTCGGGTCCCTACTGGGGTGCCTGCCCAGCCTGAGTGAGGAGCTAAGGGCTGTTTTCAGGCTGCCCACAGCTCCTTCAAGGTTTGGGTCCCTACTTGGGTGCCTGGCCAGCCTGGGTGTGGGGCTGAGGGCTGTTTGCAGGCTGGCCACAGCTCCCATTGACCCAAGGTCCCAGGGAGACTGGCTGGAAGCAGGTTTCTGGGGTTTATTTATCTTCTATAATTGAAACTTTGTTGCCTTGAACAGAGGCCACAGCTGGACTAAGCATACAGTTTCCTCCATCGATGGCCTCCTGTTTGCTCTAGCTCCGTGGCTATCAGCCACCATCTTGGCTGGATTAATTTGCATACTGTCACTCTGATTGGCTGGTGGGCATGGCTTGGCTAGTGGGTGTGGCTTAGGTGTAACAGAGTGAGGGTTAATTTGCATATTACTCTTTTATTCGATTAGATACTTCTTCATCTGCACTTGTAACTCCCAATTACTTGATATCTCTTCTTAAGTACAACCATGCTATTAACAGTCACTACTTCATGCTACAGCCATCTTCCATTCTCATCACAGCTTACTTGTCAATTCCTGACTCATTCATTTTTCATTCAGTCATCCAAAGATTTGACAAATATGTATGATGCTTAAAAATTTCTAGACATTATATAATGTGGTTAAAATATAAAGGAAGGGTCAGAATGGAAAAGGCTGGTAACTTTTCTGCCTTATGTTGCAACTCTCTTCTCTTTGTCAGGAAAATCTGATAAATTAAATCAAGGTAAATAATAAAGGAACAAGTATTAATTGATCATCTACCATGAGCTAATGTGTCTGTGGCTGAAAATGACAACATATTGACTCTTGCATGTAACATGTTTGTAAAGTACCTTGGCCATCAATGACCCAAAGGAAAGCAAGTAGAAATATATTAAGCTGTCATTTATGGAGTACCAATATGTTTTAAGCACAAGTTATTTCTACAGCAATACTATGACATAAAGTGTATTATGATTACTTGTCAAGGAAACTGAACCCCAGAGAAAACCTGTGATTTGTCCAAGGTATGATAGTAAGAGCTTGACTTAAGATTTAAATCCTCATTTTATCCCACTAGTCCAAGGTCTCTTATGGCTAATGGTAGGAATTTTAAATATCATAAACCAGGCAAGAAAAACATAGTTTTCCATTTCAAGCCACAATATGCAGGCTAGACATAATGTAATTTTCTGATATGATTTTTGCCAAGAAAACATCAAAAAAATCTTTAATCACTGTGAGTTAGCTGAGGTTCTATTTCCCATTATAGATGGTGCCTCCCTCAGGACAAGGTCATGGTGCACACACAAGTCTTAATTCCCTGCCCAGTCTGACTTTGTGTCATGAGAGCAAAGGACTGTATCTCTGGCTTCAGGATCCTTCCAAAACAAATTTCCCTAACATATCCTAATGAAGGGTATAGCCAAAGTAGAACGGGCTATGAGGGCATTGGCAGTCTCTGAATTCTCTTCTTTAGTACACAGGACTTCATTAGATTTAGCAACTATAAATGAAGGAAAAAATGGCATTATGGAATTAATCCCAGAAGATCAAAGCAGCTGGCAGCAGCTTGTTGCCACTGAGAGGAACCTAGAGGTTAGATCTCAGTTTGGATGTCACTTCCTCAGGGAAGTCTTCACCCATTACCCAAACCTGAGCTTAGTGCCCATATTGTATGCTTCTGCAGAGCCCTTTGCTCCCCCTACCACAACACTGACCCCACTATGCTGTAATTTTTTGATTATCTGCCTGTGTCTTCCATCTAGATTGTGAGCTCCATAAGAGACCATACTTGTCATTTTACTCTTACACTTGCAGTGCCTAATATAGTGGTTGGTGAAGAATAGGTATTCAATGGGTGTTTGTTAAATAAACTAATAAATGTACAAATAAAATTAGAATTTAAAAATCAATTCCTCCCTCTTCTCAGAAGAAGAGACCCAGGAGTGAATTGGTCTGGCTAAAGCATTATAAGAAACTGGAAAGCAGGACACATTGACCCACAAAACATCCATAACACTTAATTGGCACATGCTATGTATCAGGTACTGTTCTAAATAATTTTATATCTGATTCATATAACTCTTGCAACAATCCTATGATGTAGGTACTATTACTATCCCCATGGAAGTGAGGTGTAGAGAGGTTTAATGACTAATCCAAGCTCATTCAGCTAGAAGGTGTTGGAGCTGAAATTTGTATCCAAACAGTGTAGATTCAATGGCTCTTAATAACCTGGGTAAATCTTAAAAGTACAAAGGTCTTTCTTGATTTTTGTCCCAAAATAAATTGCTGATAACTCAAGAACCACCATATCTTCCTAAGTCTAGGCCTTAAAATTCTATTACAGTTGACTGTTTACTCCTTGGGAAACATGACCCTATCCTTTAGAGCTGTACTCCTGGGCCTAATATGTTTTGGTTGTTCTGAAAAAGTGTCATCCTAAATTCTGTACATGAAGACCTGTAGTTGAGTCAGATTATAATTTTACCTCGGGTAAATTATCTTAGATTGGGCTCTGGCAGACAAAACTGGATTTGAATACCAGCTCTAACATTTATTACCAAAGAGATCTTAAACAAAATACCTAAACTCTAAATCTTAGTTTCTTATCTATAAGAGATGTTAATAGTAACTATCTCAAAGAATGATATGAGCACGAAAGGTAGTAAACTATGTAAAATGCTGAATGCAGTAGCTGGCACAGAGGGAATGTTCAACAAATGTTAATAAGTGTTATTGTGGGATTTATTGTCTGTCTCTAAAAAACAGGGACTCTTCTAAATATCTCCCAAGATTATTGTGAGAACTGAAGGAGATAAGCCAGCAATAGTATCTTATGCTACTGCCTTCCTGTTTATCCCATTCCCCCTCCCCCCAGACTAGGAATCCAACTGTAGACTTACCATCATACTGAACATACTCTTTAAAAGGTCACCTGTAACTTCCAAAATGTCAATTCTAAAGTTCTTTTCTCAAGTTTCATCCTTCTTTCCTTGTCTGCTACATTTTATCATAATTGACTGCTCCTCTGTCTTAAATTTCTCCCTTCTTGGTTACTCTAAAATTGCATTCTGTTTCTGATGCCTAGAGTAATATCTATTATACTAGAAGATTCTCTCTGCCAACCCTTTCAGTAGATACTTGCCAAGGTTCTAGTCCTGGCACACTCTATTTCTCACTAAGCCCAATCTTTCTAGGCAATCACATCAAATCTCACAGCTACAAGAGCTCACTCTGTGTGGATAACCCCAAATTTATGACTCTAACCTTAACCTTAACTGCGCTTGAGTCCTGAATCTTTATCTTTTGCTGGATGTCAAGCTCAACAAGCTCTCATTTCTTCCTCCTTAAACCAATACCTTCTCCTATGTTTCTTGTTTTCAATGAATGGTCTTACCACCCTCCCAGGTAATTCTTTTCAGTTGTCATCATTATTGCTCGCCCAAACTGGAATAGTAATTACCAAATAAGCCCCAGTGATTCTTGCCTCAACCTGCTTTATCCTATCTTTCAGCTGACCCTAGTTTTATAGACCTAACCAAACCACTCCCAGGTCTACAAGTATACAAGGACTCAATTTTATAATTAAATTTAACATCTCAAAACCTTAATTGACAATTCTTGCCCTCAAAGTATTTTACCAATTTAACTTCTTGATAAACTTACAATATTTCCCCCTTAGTATTTTCCAAAACTGACCTAACCTTTATTGCAGAATTTTATATTTGAAGTTATTCTCTCTGCTTAGACTGTCCTGCACAAGTTCACCTTCCTTCAAAGACACCCATGATTCAAATGCACACTCATACTTTAAGCCTCCTAAAATCCCACCTCAAACACATGATCATCTTAAAAGGTTTCAGTGGAAATTTCTTTCCCGTATAATCTCACGGCATTTCCATAGTCCACCATATGTTACCATATATATGATTTTTCTCATGGACTGTTTTATAAGCTATTTGAGGACAAGGAAGATTCTATATGTTTTTATAAATTTCCCACAGAATCAAACATAGGGTTTTACATATGTTAGGAACTCAGGAAGACGTGTGTGTGTGTGTGTGTGTGTGTGTGTGTGTGTGTGTGTGTGTGGTTGTGTACGCGCCCACTCATATGCATATAATCCCTGCAACTCTTTTCATCAAAGAAATACATGAAGTTCTGGTTAAACATGGTGACATAGGAAGCTCCTGAACTCACCTCCTCCCATAGACACACCAAATCTATAGCTACATAAGGGACAATTTCCTCTGAAAGCAAACAAATAAAACTAAAAACTGATAAATAACCCATTCATGTTGGGGAAACAAGAGGGAAAACATATCAAAGCAGGTAGGAAAGGCTGAGACACAGTCTCAACATAAATCCAACTCCTGGCATGGAGAGAAAAATCAGAAGGGAACTTTTCCTGAGGACTAAAAGGTTCATACTCAACATCAGGGATTTCAGCTTTTAATATTGGCACCAGAGAGATGAACCCCGGAAATTGGCTTTAATGATCAATAGAGTTCATACTCACAAGACCCATAGGGCTGTGGTGAACTATGTAACAACTCTGAAAGAGCACATGTACAGATTCACCCACTCAGGGCCCAGTGCAGAAGCAGCCCTTTGAGAAGTACCCAAACTTTACATAAAAAAGACTTATTTCCTTATTTTAAAGTATTGTTCTAAAGGGTAGGGACCTGCTGGGATACTTTCTGGGACATATGTTAGTGGACACCATCTTCTATGCTCTCCCTCTGCCTTGCTAAAACTGAGGAACACCATCATTTTGAATTTTAATCTTTATTTTTCTCTTTTTATTCTATTATTTTTTTATCCGTCTTTTTTTTTTTTTTTTGGTGTGTGTGTGTGAATACGATTTTTAAACACTCCCTCTGCCTCACTCCAGCCCTCTGGCACCATCTTTGAACTCTTTCTCTACCAAGCTCCAGAGCACCAGTATCTGAAGGGGAGTTTTCACACATCTCTAATGCCCCAGTTTTTTGCAGCTGCCACCCAGGAGATGCTCCAGATCACCTGTCTTGGAGGCCAGGGGGACTTGCATTTCTGATCTCATGGTATAAAGAAGAAAAGATGAAATACTACCATTCCCAAAAACATGGATGAATCTTGAGAATATCATTCTTAGTGACATGTCAGACATAAAATGTTAAAAACCATATGATTTCGAGGGGAAAAAAATGGCCGCGGTATAGGGAGAAGGGTCCGGTGCCTGCCCGGGAGCGGAGGGAGTGAGCAGCTGGGGCGAGTGCGTCCCAGCCCAAGCTGCAGAGGAGGTGGACCTGGGAAACACCTGCGACCGGGTGAGCCAGAATCCGGCTGGGAGAAGGTGAACTCGGGACTTGGGGAGGGTCAGTGAACCAGACCCCA
>PVJC01022634.1:0-27138 GCA_004026665.1 Murina feae
GCCAAGGGACTTTTGTGTGAGCATTTAAGCATAACCAATGGACACAAAACACTGGGGGGTAGGGGAGGCGGGCGGAAGGGCAGGGGGAAAAAAGAAATATATGTACTAATCTGTGTAAAGCTTTATGTTATTTAAAAAAATGTAAAAAATAAAAAAATTAAAAAAAGTGATGGTTTTATCTGGAAAATCCATCCATTCTTAACTAGCTACCAATGTTCCCAGATACAAAGCAAAGACAAAAGTTATATCTGGAAGATGGGCAGTGGGCACACTTGAAGAGACAGCGTGGTGGAGAAAGAGTGCATCCCAAGTCTGCTACTTGTTGAGCAACCTTGAGCAAGTTACTTCACTTCCTTTGCTACTGTCTCTCAACTATAAAGTGGGGAGGCTGCGACCATAAGGATTTAGCTAGCATAGCACCCGTGATATGCTAGATGCATGGCAAATGATAGCTATATTTTAAAATGGTATATGAAAGATTAGAGACTAGGACAGCCACTGGGGACAGTGCCATCCCTCCCACTGTGGCCAAACTAGTAACATGCATACACACACACAAAATTATAAGCATGGTTCTATCCTCACAAGCCCTTAAATCCCATTGAGGAAGTAGAGCATTTGCAAAAACAATAAGCTAATACATTCGCTCAGTGCTAAGTGAGCAGAGCCGACAATTGTTCCAGGAAGTACCAAAAGAAAGAGATCCAGAGTGCCCGGGGGACCACGGAGAAGATCCACGAGGAAGGCTGTGCCAGACTTCACAGAAGGGAATGCCTTTGTTCAGGAGAGCGAGGGCAGAAGAGGGGGTCGCATACCAGGGACACCTGCCAATCTGAGGAGTGATACTTGGTAGAGCCTCAAGTTCTCCGAAAGCCTCTGAGACATTTGACTCTAACTGCCGAACTTTCTCTCTGGGACAACTTTGGTTATTTTTTATTGTTTTAATGTTACCCTGTGGCACGCCCACCAACAGCTGATGTTCAGGGATTACTGATCAAGTCTGTACTACAAGGAAAAATGGTGTAAGAGGATTGTCTTTACCATAGAGAGATGTCTTTATTTTGAGGAACTCCTCTTCGCATGGGATTTCAAGAATGCAGTGTCCACTCACAGGCTAGCTATTTCACCAAAGACATGGAGATGCACAGAGGGGTCCCAAAGGAGCCGAAGGCAGCTGACAAGGTCGAAGTTCAAGCTCTGCTATTTCATGGCTAGATGGCCTTTGCCTGACCCTTTCGCACTTCAGTTTCATCCTTAGTAAAAAGAATATAAACACCTGCCTACCTATAGGATTGTGCATTGTAAGGGTCAAATGTAAAGATGAATGAAAATATAAAAATATTAGTTACTAAACATGTCTCTTTTTCATCTTTAGTTAAGATCCTGGTTTCTTCTTAAAAGATATCATTAGGAAACAGCATTTTGAGTTACCTCTGATAAAAAAAAGTATTTTTAAAACTCCTTCAGCAAAGAAGACACATCTAAAAAAAAATATTTTGCAGGCCTAGAAGTTGAAGCGCCATCCAAATAAGGCAAATGAAGCAATACAGGGCACAGTTCCAAAGACTGAAAGAAGAAATGCTGACTAGTTTTATTGACAGCAATTACCAGTTGATGATTGTTTCATGGATTTATAATTGAGCCACATATGTCATTTTCTGCTAAGTAATGTGACTCCTTTCTTTTCTAAAAACAATCTAAAAATGAATCAATGGGTATTATGAATCACTTGCCATAAAAGATATAACTTCTAATTTCAAGAGAGCTGCAATCAAAGGGGAATAAAAATTAACAAACATTAAACAAGGGGCAATTCTGGACAAAGACTAAGTAAGTGACAAATTGTATATCGAGCTAAATTCAATGACAATAATACAGCCAATGAAGCATATTTTTGGGGGGAAAGCCAGTGTCCATTTCAAATACCTAAGTGAAGGTGTTTAGGAAGAAAATGAAACTGGGAGAAGATGAGGAACCCACGGTCTGGAATGGTAAAGAGAAGAACACGTTTGCATTCACAGTAAAATTTGACATTGATGAAAGAAAACATTAAGGTATGTCACTGAAACTCTCAAAATACCTCCCCGCACTCTCTGTGTGAGCTGAATAATAGAGGAAGAAGCAAAGAACCCCCGAGAGGAAATAAAAATGAAATCTGAGACTTGGATAAACATAAACTCAGAAGATCACTGACTTATTTGTTTGATTAAGTTTCCCATTTCATCCCTCTTCAATGGAGAGATGTGTTCATTACAATATGCAGGTAATTTTCTCTCCTTCAAATTAATGTACAAAAACAATTTTACGTACAAAATTTCATTTGTCAAATGCCAAACATCTGCACCCTTGTTTATAGCTCTGCTATTAAGACCCTGGATTTCCAGGTACCATATGTCACAGTATTTCCTTTCAGTGCAATCTCTGTCTATGCACATCCAGGTGTGTGTGTGTGTACACATATGTGCACGTGTGAACCCTCACATGAGTGTACAAAAAAGAAAATGATATCTGGTGCTTAGAAAAAGAAAAGGTGAAAAGGACCAGGGGGAAAGGCAATGAGATTTGTGTGAACGTAAACTAAGCTACACACAACCACTCACAGTTACAGACTGTGATGCCCTGTGGAGTCACAACGTATGGCTTATATAATAAATGTATAAAACAGAGAAAAGGAGGCAAGAGTAAAGGAGATTTTAAAGGGATGTTTTAGTGTATAATCATTCTATAAATAAACGTTAAAGTAGCAAGCCATAAGAGAATTAGGTACCATGTATACGCTTCAAACAAAAATAAATTCTAGACAAAGGTTTTCACCAAATATATAACCCACCCCTCCCTCACCTGACTTAGTCCACACCCCCAGATGTTCCCCCAGGATCTTCCTAGCTCTCCCCATCCCTATTAATTTCTATTCCCAGCCTGTGTGCCTCATCGTATTGAGAGCTCATTTTTTCCTCTAAACTTAAATGAAACAACCCTACAAAGAACAATGAGCCTGGAGTCAGGGGACCCAAGTGATGGCCACAGCTTTTCTCCCAATTAGTCAGGCAACCTTGTCCCACTTACTGTGCACCTGCCTCATGGAAGGCAAGAGCCTCTCCTCCCCAGGCCTCACACTCTGATCTGAAAGGTGAAGAACTAAAGACTGCTCTCTCTCAGGCTCCATAAACCTTCCACAGAGAAGGGGGTGCAAGTCAATGGTGCTACTTCCACTCCTCATCTATCCCCACAAACTCCACATCGAAAGAGACTGGAGGAGAAAGCCAAGAAAAGCAGCATGTGTAAAAGACTGTGGCTGAACTTCCACATACGTATGAACCACGGTAAAGCAATCCCCACGTCTTAGTTCAAAACCTGCTTTGTGCTCAGGATTACTTTGGGTATGCGGAGACTTTTAAAGCTTAAGATGTTTCTTATTCTCAGAAAACTTACCATTTGTCCTTATATGACTTAGAAGAACACCCCAATATACATGAAAAAAAAAATAACACGGAAAGACTGAAACTTAAGTGATGAACACTAAGGGTAACCTAGAAATTGGAAAACTTTATGGCATGAATAGCTAATGAACACTTCATAGAGGAGTAAAATTCCGCTTGTTCAGCAAATATTTACTAAGTGCACACTCTATGTCAGGTGCAGAAATAGGCATAGTTCCTGTTCTCAATCTAGTGGGGAATAGTCATTAATAGGAGAGGTCGTGCTGCTATGTCAGACATAAAAGAGGGAGGGAATCTAGTATAGAAATTCAAATGGAACTTTCCAGAAGTGACACTCACACTAAAATCTAGACAAAAAGGCATTAACCAGGTTGAAGAGAATAGGCAAAGGATATAACAAGCAGGGGTATAGCATGTGCAAAGGCCCTGTAGCAAGTAGGTGCTTAGCAGGTCCTAGGAACTGCAAAAAAGCCATGTGGCTAGGTCTCATCAGTTTGGCTCAATAGATATAGAGCATCAGTCTTCAGACTGAAGGATCCCAGGTTCAATTGGTTGCAGGCACATCCCCAGAAGGGAGTGTGCAGGAGGCAGCTGATTGATGTTTCTCTCTCATCAATGTTTCTAACTCTCTATCCCTCTCCTTTCCTCTCTGTAAAAAAATCAACTATATATATATTAGAAAAAGCCATGTGGCTAGTGTGCAAAGAGTAAGGAGTGCAAGATGATGCATCAGAGGAAGTCAAGACCAGGCATGCTGGACCGTGTAGGCCATGTTAACAATTTCACTTTGAAATAATAATATCTTCAGATGCACATTTCTGGTAACTATGAGG
Source organism: Murina feae (assembly GCA_004026665.1). Lineage (NCBI taxonomy): Eukaryota > Metazoa > Chordata > Mammalia > Chiroptera > Vespertilionidae > Murina > Murina feae. The sequence goes on from PVJC01022634.1 coordinate 4,274, forward strand.
GGAAAGGAATAGAGCAAGACAAGAATGGATATGGGTAGATATTGTAAACATCAACTTCAATAAGTCAGATGAGAAGTAACAACATGCTGGACTGGGGTGGTGTCTGTAAAGATGGAAGAGGTAAAGATGACCAAATTTGTTGATGGATATTAAGAAAAGGGAGTGATCAAGGATAACTCTAGGTTTATGATTTGCATAAATGAATGAATGGTTGTGCCATTAACTGAGAAGGGAACATAGGAAGGGCTGTTTTGAGGACAGGATGGTAAGTACCAAATGCTCTTGAGAGTTAAGCAAGATGAGGACTTTAAGCTTAAAAACATGAAGATTACCAGAGATCTTAGCAACCTGAGGTGGAGTGAGAGGTCAGGTGACAGATGAGTGTACACTTAGAGAAGAGTTGAAGATCAAGAAGTAAAGACAATAGAGTAAAAGTATATGTCAACCCTCACTCATCTGTTAGCATCTTCATGGTTTCTATGTTATGTCCACCAGTACAACACATAAGAACAAACATACACTCAAAACACACATACACAACTCACAACATTTACTAGAAATTGGTACAACCTGCCCTAAATAGTTAAAAAGGTTAAAAATAGCTAAATTTAATTTCTATAATCTGAAATAAAACAGAATCTAAAATGATTTTCTCATTTCATTCACTTGTGCTCTATCTCTATCATCTCTATCTCCATCTCTATCTCTAACTCCCTATTTCCCCTTCTCTTCTTCCTTTCTCTGTAACTGTCTCTAAATATCTTATTTCTATTGTCAACTAATACATCTTTGTAAATATCAACTCAAGAAATGTACCTTTGTCTTCTACTAAAGGAAGTCATTCATGACACACTTTTGTTTTTTAATCCTCAGCTAAGGATATTTCTTTTTTAAATTTATGTTTAGAGAGAGTGGAAGGGAAGGAAGGATGGGGAGAGAAAGAGAGAAACATTGATGTGACACATAGACCTGTTGCCTCCTTCAAGAGCCCTGACCAGAGCCAGGGATCGAACCTGCAACTCAGATATATGCCCTTGACTGGGAATCGAACCTGAGACCCTTTGGTGCTTGGGGCAATGCTCTATCTACTGAGCCACACCAGCCAGGGCATGATACACTCTTGACACACCTTCCAGCTTCGTTTTCACTCCAGCACCTGAGACTGTGTGGGCCTTTGACAAGCAGCATGGCCATACTGCTGTGTACCAGCTACTCATCACCCTCCTGTCTGCCTCCACTAAACTGCACACACACCAGCAACAGAGGCTGGCCCTCTGAATAAGGTTCTTTCCTCCCATAAAACTTCACTTTCCTCCCTTAGCGTACAGATGAATTGTTGACAATTGCCTGGCCTGGAGAACTACATTTTTACTTTTCTCTCCTTGCTGCTTGAGCCACACAATTCTTGTTCTGTTCGTCCCAAACACTTTAGAAATATTACCAATCTTTCTTTTCAGGATGTTGACCCACATAAGTCTGGACACCAGAATCCTATATAATAAAGGGCTAATATCCTATATAATAAAGGGCTAATATGTAAATTGTCCCCACGGACAGGAGTTCAACCAACTGGGAGTTAGATGTGCACTGGCCACCAGGGGGTGGCGTGGAGCATGGCAGGCATTTGGTGACACAGTGCTGGCAGTGGGCAGCAGTGGAGGCACTACCAGCCCCAATGGGCCCCAAGGAGAGCGGGACCTCAGTAGGATGGTGGCACCAGGCCAAGGCAGGTGTGAGCAGGGGCCCCGATTGCCCCACTGGTCACCTCACAGATTGGCCCTGATCACCAGCCAGGCCTTGGGACACTATCTGTGAAGGATTTTGTGCACCAGGCCTCTAGTACCATAAAAAGAGTTTTCTAAATATCTTGCATATTGTGATACTCTTTATTATGCTATGTGTTCCAACTTGATGAGAGACACAGCCACTCCTCCTGAAAAATTAGGTCAAAAATCCTGGAAAAGTCTGGAGCTGACCTAACATTGTCAGAGGGATTCCTGGCTTCTCATGATTCTCTCAGCTATGGTTACGATAAGATCAAATCTGCTTGTTAACCACAGAAACTGTATTAACTACACTACTATTTAGTATATTTTTGTTCTGCTTTTCTAAATTCCATGTTTCTATTTATCAGCGCAAACCTTTTGATAAGAAAAGTCAGAAACTCTGTCTTCAAGGAGATGAGGATATAAATATATAAACTAACCAATGACTCAATAAGTCTACCCAGAGGTAGGGACTATGCTCCACGCTCTTACTATATACCTCGTTCTCTTCCCTTCATTGGTCTTGGAGCAATGGAGATATCATCCAGTACAGAGAAGATACGAAGTGTAAGGTGATTTGAGGACTACCAGGAAAGTCTTTTTTTTTAAATTGATTTTAGAGACAGAGAAAAGGAGAGAGAGAGAGAGAAAGAGAGAGAGAGAGAGAGAGAGAGAGAGAGCGAGATTTGGTTGTTCTACTTACTTATGCATACCTTGGTTGATTCTTGTATATGCCCTGACCAGGGATAGAACTCAAAATCTTGGTGCATTAGAAAGATGTTCTAACCAATTGAGCAACCCATCCAGAGTGGAACATCTTATTGCTAAAAAAAAAATCTTCCATTTATTGGTTGCCTCTGAGGTTCCTCATCCTCTCTTTGAAAGATTTTATCACTGTTACAATGCAAACTAACACATTTTGCCAGGCATCATCGAGAGTGAAGAATTTAACAGCAGACTTTGCTAGGTCAAAAGGCTCTTACCTCCCAGAGGAAGCAAGAGAGACCGTCTGACAGAGAAAGGAAGAGAGGAAGCAAGAGGCTGAAAGTGAAAAACAATCTGAGCCTCGCCCAATCCGACCAGCCCTACTGAAGTCCCTTGGTAATCAAATCTCTCTCTAGCAGCAATCCACAGATGAACAAGAAACCATGGGCTCAGCTCTGAGCATGATCCTCTGGGGAAGAGAGGGTGGTTTGGGTTCACCTTTCATTTGCTTGGGAGCTACAGTGCATGTGGGAGCTATAATGAACACACGAAGCAATTTTAAAGCACAGATGACCATACCACATTTTCTCAATGATAATCCTAGGGAACTAGCTTCTTAACCTAAGGAAATTCAGTAAATAGAGCCTCCTTCTTTCATATCTGCCCTTTCCTTAAGTCTATTACATTGGAATTCATTCAAATGATTATGAAATATGCTGCATTTCAGAAAGTCTACCTCAGAGTGTTTAAATTCATAGCTAAAAGGATGACACTGACACTTACTTATAAGAAGTCTTTTCGCAACCTGTGTTCTGACATTTGAGAACCCGAGGGAGGCAGAAGAATGCCCCCAGCCTCCAAGGTGTCCACCTCCTAATCCTCGGAATCTGTGAATGTTTAGTTACTTTACAGGGCACAAAAGGCACTGCAGCTGTCAGGATGGTGAGACGGAGAGATTATTCTGGATTATCAAGGTGCAGCCAATCTAATCATGAGTCCTTAACAGCAGACACTTTGCTGGATGGGTTCAAGAGGTGAGAGGAAAAAGGGAGAGAGACAGGAAACATTACCAGTGCTGGACTTGAAGATAAAGGAAGAAGGCAGCGCCTGACAGTGGGGTGCCTGGAGGAAGGAAGGCAGCCTTCCTTGATTTTAGCCCAGAGAGACGCAGGGCAGATTTCAACCTGCAGATCAGTAAGCTAACCAATTTGTTCATTTTAAGCCATTGAGTGTGGGATCAAGTTTGTACAACATCCATAGCAAAATAACTTGTTTTTCTTCATATTTTGTCCAATGTGAAATGGCCCAACCGTCTTTTCATTTTTCTTTTAAATTGTTGAAAAAATTAAAAGACAAATAGTAGACAAAGATCTTTAAAGAAACAAGCTGAGGAGGAAGAAATACCATTTAAACATGTTCTTCAATGCACTTGCTTTCCCTAAACCTTACAGGATCCAATCAGAAAATAAGGCAGAAACCTAATCTAGTTTAGCAGTTTCACGGCATCCCCAGGTAATCACAGGCAATTTTTCAGATTGATCATAATATGCAACTAGTTGAGTTATAGAGACACATATATTTTCAGTTCTTTGGCAAATCTAAAAACTCCCTTAGAAAAATACAGTAATAAAATATTCTCAAAGTCTGGCTGCAGATCTGCAACTGCTAGGCACATTAATGAGATGCATAGCTGGGGATTTACCATGCATCTCCAGCGCTGGTTCTGCATAAGAAACACAGCTGATTTGGATCTCATCACCTTATCCATTTTTTACAGAAACATCTATCAGCAAAGAGAAGACACGCCATGTATTAAAAGTTTCCACATCTACCCTTAGCTATCAGAAATAGGACAGCAGCCCATGTATTAGAGTTTGTAAACCCTATAAAACATTTTTCAAGTAACATATATAATCAGTCAAACACTGATTATATTTGGTACACTCAAAAATACTGAAGCCCCACCACACAAAATGATTTGTCAACACTGTAGGCATAGCCCTTTAAAATAAATTACTTTGGGGTTTATGTATGTTAGATGAGTACAAAAAATGAGCTTCAAGCTCACATAACAGGAAATCATCTGGTGGAGATGAACATAAAACAAATTTTAGCCTCATATAATATTAAATAATTAGAAATTACTTATATGCAACAAAGAATAAAAATGCCAAAATTAATATTTATATGTAGTTTTAAAGTAAGCAAAAAGGGACAAAACATGTCCAAAGCAACTTTCTACATTCAAATTTCGGCTACACTACGTATTGCATACTTTGTATTTTGGGAAACTTTCTGAACATCTTTTGTAAAAAATAAAAATAATATAAAGGGAGCCACTTTAAAACGGAGTCAGAACCACCATCCCAAAGAACTGCCTTGCAGATCTAATGCCTCAAACCTTTAGAACGCTGGAACAGGGCAAATTAACCTTTGGGCTGGGTCTAAAGCAACACTGTATCCCAAACTGTTTGCAAACATAATAAGTACCCACTGAGGCTACCAGACTGAAAATTAAAAAACATTGAATTATCATCACTCCGTTAGCTTATCTGCACCAATAGATTCCTTCCTTCTGATATAATTGTCCTCTTGCCTTTCTTATAAATACTCCTTGCCTTTGTCTCCTAAAGGAAACACCATCTGGGCTTCTGCCTGAATCAGTGCTTCCTGAATAACTGCTGCTTTTGGTAGCAAATAAATGCTTATTGCTCTCATTAGCCTTTTATTTTTAGGTTAACACTTTTCATATCAGTTTCCTCAGATGTCATAGCATTTTACAATTCTGCATTTAATAAAGCACTTAAAGTTTGGATCTACTCCTCTCTGACCCTACTTTTCCTCTATCATGTCCTCCCCAATAGAAGTCTAGTCCTTATGTGATAAAGACAGCCCCAGAGGATTCCTATGAGAAACCTTTTTTTATATTGTGTCATCAAAATACAAAAAGGACTGGTTAATTGCACTGTGATTAACAGCAGCAGCACAATGATAAAAATCTATATTCCTATCTTCTCTGTCACTCTAGAGCAGGAGTGAGGTGGACAGTGTTCTGACATTAGAAAAGATCCCATGAAACAATTCCTCTGTCATCATCAGGCTAAACAGAGCTGAAAGTGATACCTATTCCTGGCTGTTCCCTCTCATGTAGATCTACCTTCACCTCTGGCCCCTCCTTTTCCTCTACAGTCCACCACACAGTGGTAAAACAGTATTTTTTTCTTTGTTTTCTTTCTCTAAAACACACAAAAAATACCGAGCTCAGTACACTGTCATGAAGAATAAAGGAGATGACAGGTGAAAAATGTTCATTCCAATGCCTGAGCCACAGTAAGCATTTAACACATCTTAAGAATTATATTCATCAATATGACCATCAGCATCATGGTAGGAATAACCTACCACAAATTCTGCCAGAGAATCCAGTCAATAGATCAATGTTCATCAGATCTATTGTTTTCCATGTGTTGGTCAATTTCTTATACCAATAGAGATAATTCAAAATAAGAGATTTACTCAGTCTTTCTTAATTTGATAAAGAATCACAGAGGAATCCCTTTGGGATAGAAAGCTTAAAAGCAAGTACACATTGATAGATTACAAACCCTGAGAAAAGGAGGAGGAAAATCAGGAAAACAATAGAAGGCTTTAGAAAAAAAAAAAGTTGATTGCCCAAGTAATAAATTGACTAAAATGAGAACTTTGTGAAAGGTAAAGAGCAAATGGAATGTCATGAAAAGTAAAGATTAGGCCAGGTCTTACCAAAAAAAGTACATGTATGTAGATTTCAGTTTCAAAAATTAAAAAGAAAGTTACTGGGAAAAGATGGAAGACCTTATAAAGCAGAGAGACATGGAAGGAAAGGTACACTGATAACTGTAAGAAGGCAAGCCTGTATTTTCAGCTATACATTTAAAAGAAGTCTTCTGGGGGTGCTGTAATAGAAATAGAAAAAAGCACATAGGCATAAAGAATTAAAATGCCAATAAATACCTATCAATAATAATCTTAAATGTAAATGGATTATATGCTACAATCAAAAGGCATGGAGTAGCTGAATGGATATGAAAACATGACCCATATATATACTTTCTATAAGAGACCAACCTCAGAACAAAAGACTCACACAGGATGAGAGTTAAGAGACAGACAAAAATTTTTCATGCAAATGGAAACGAAAAAAAATATGGGGTAGTAATACTCATATCGGACAAAACAGACTTCAAATATCGGACAAAACAGACTTCAAAATGAAGGCCATTATAAGAGACAATAAATGTCACTACGTAATTCTAAAGGAATTGATCCAACAAGAGGACATAACCCTTGTAAACGTATATGCAATCAATATAGGAGCACCTAAATATATAAAAAAAAACTTCCAGAGGACTTTAAGGGACAGATCAACAGCAATAAAATTATAGTAGGGGACTTTCACACCTCAATGACATCACTGGATAGATATTCCAGACAAAAAATTAACAAGAAAACAGTGACACTACAGGACATATTGGATCAGATAGATTTAGTTGACATTTATAGAACATTTCACCCCAAAGCTCCAGAATATACATTCTTCTTAAGTGCACATGGGTAATTCTCAAAGATAGACCACATGTTAGATCACAAAACAAGTCTCTACAAGTTCAAGAAGACTGAAATCATATCAAGCATCTTTTCATATCACAATGGAATGAAATTATAAATCAACTACAGTAATAATACTCAAAACATTCAAATACATGGAGGCTAAATAGCATGTTATTAAACAATGAATGAGTTACCAATGAGATCAAGAAAGAAATAAAAAACTTCCTAGAAACAAATGAAAATGAACACACAAAAACCTCTGAGGCACAGCAAAAGCAGTCCTGAGAGAGAAATTTATAGACTTTAGGCCTACCTCAAAGAGCAAATTAATACCTATAAAAGAGAAACATGCAAATTGGTATCACTCTGCTACGCCCACCAGCCAATCAGATGAGTATGCAAATTAACCCAACAAAGGTGGTGGTTAATTTGCATATGCAGGCACGGAGCAGCAGAGCAAGCAAAGGCAGAGCTAAGACTGAAGGCTGAAAAGGATTGGCTTCTCCACTGTGGCCAGAGTGAAGGCCTGGGTCCCAGGTGCCAGAGGAAAACTGGTGCCAGCAGCTAGGGGAAGGGAAGGCCTATTGCACAAATCTCTTAGGGCAACGGGCCTCTAGTAATAAAAATGATTAACTATTTAACCCTATAACTTAAAGAATTAGAAATAGAATAACAACAAAAACCCAGAGTATATAGAATGAAGGAGATAATAAAGACTAGAGCAGAAATAAATGACTTAGACAGAAACAAGATGGCGGCATGAGGTGTGTACCTAGATGTGCAGCCTCCACAACTAAATTGTAGAAATACAACTATACAGTGAAAGGCCATTCTCCAGAACCAAGGGAGGGGAAGCTTTGCAACCAGAAGTCAGGAGAAGGAGTGCATTGAGACTGGGTAGAGGCTCCCAGTGCCAAAACTGAGAGGTACGGAGGCGTGGAACGGAAGCGGTGGTGCAGGTTAAAGGGTAGTGGCTATGCCTGGATCCGCGGCTTGGAAGGAGATTATAAACTCCAGGGTCGCACTGAACGCGGTGCGGGCTGTCTGGCAATGGGGAGGAAGATCAGTGGTGTTCTAGCAGAGCTGTTCGCAGCAATCACTGACGTGGAGATTTGGGGACTCAGAGGCGCGCAGACCCCAAGGCTTGGAAGCTCCAGGTCTGGGAGAGGCTGCGAGTCAGCGGAGGGGCAGCCATTGTGGGTTGCTCTGCCATAGAGATTCTGAGACCTCACCCCACCCCACCTACAACCCCACCCAAGCTATGCACCCGCCTGCCTGCAGCATAGCCTGAGGGACTGCAGCTGGGACAGAACTCCAAAAATTCCAAACCCCAAACAATGAGGAGAAAGGCCTACAGGTCATTTCCTCCCAGTGATACTTCCCAGTGATAACTGCAACAAGACTGTGCACTCAGCCTTCAAAGGCGTACAAGAGTGTCCACCCCAGGTGATTGGGGAGGCTGAATCACTGGATCCTATAGGACATCTAGTGCAGAAACCACTCCATCAACGCAGCCAAAATGCAGAAACAAAGAAACAGGTCACAAATGACAGAAATGGAGGAAAGTAAACTACTGATATAGAGTTCAGAACTATGCTTTTAAGGTTTTTCAAGAATTTTCTAGAATCCGCCGATAAGCTTAGTAATATTATACAGAGATCCATCACCAGACTAGAAGTTTGCAATAATCAAGTCAAAGATTTGAAACATGAAAAAGCAAAAAGCACCCAACTAGGAGAGAAAAAAGAAAAAAGAATCCAGAAGTGTGAAGACAGTGTAAGGAGCATCTGGGACAACTTTAAGCATACCAACATCAAAATTATATGGGTGCCAGAAGAAGAGAGAGAGCAAGATATTGAAAACATATTTGAAGAAATAATGATAGAAAACTTCCCCTACCTGGTGAAAGAAATAGAGTTACAAGTCCAGGAAGCACAGAGAACCCCAAACAAAAGGAATCCAAGGAGGACCACACCAAGACACATCATAATTAAAATGCCAAGGGCAAAAGACAAAGAGAGAATATTAAAAGCAGCAAGAGAAAAGCAGTTAGTTACCTACAAGGGAGTACCCATATGACTGTCAGCTGATTTCTCAACAGAAACCATGCAGGCCAGAAGGGACTGGCAAGAAATATTCAAAGTGATGAATAGCAGGAACAAACAATCAAGATTACTCTACCCAGCAAGGCTATCATGTAAAATTGATGGTCAGATAAAGAGCTTCACAGACAAGAAAAAGCTAAAGGAGTACATCACTACCAAACCAGAATTATTTGAAATGCTGAAGGGTATTCTTTAAGAAAAAAAGGCAGAAGAAAAAGGTAAATATAAAAAGTATGCGTGACAAAGTGACAACAAATATGTATCTATCAACAAGTGAATATAACAAGTCAATAGAAATATCTGATGAACAGAATAAACTGGTGAATAGAATATAAGTAAGGGCATAGAAAGGGAATGGACTGATATTTCTCAGGGGGAAGGGGATATGAGGGGTATGGGAAGAGACTGGACAAAAATCTTACATCTATGGGTGAAGACAGTGAGGGAGGGGTAAGGGTACAGGGTGAGGGGGGAACCAGGTGGAGGGGAGCTTTGGGAGTTTAAAAAAAAAAAGGAACATCTTTAACAATCTGAACAATAAAGAATATTTTTTAAAAAAGAAAGAAATGACATAAAAACTAAAAGAACAAACAAACAAACAAAAAATCAATGAAACCAAGAACTGGTTCTCTGAAAAGATAAACAAGATTGATGAACCTTTAGCCAGACTCATCAAGAAACAAATAGAGAGAACCCAAATAAAATCAGAAACAAAAGCAGTGAAGTAACAACTGACACCACACCAATACAAAGGACTGTAAGAAAATACTATGAGTAACTATGTGCCAACAAGCTGAACAACATGGATGAAATAGATAAATTCCTAGAAAAATACAGTCTTCCAAAATTGAATCAGAAAGAATCAGAAAACCTGAAGAGACAGGCCAAAAACATTTGATGAAGTTGAAATAGTAATCAAAACACTCTCAGCAAACAAAAAACAAAAGCCCTGGTCCAGATAACTTCACAGAGGAGTTTTATCAAATATTCAAAGAACTAATACCTATTCTCCTCAAATTATTAGAGAGAGAGAGAGAGAGAGAGAGAGAGAGAGAAAGGAACACTTCCACATTCTTTTTATGAGGCCACCATTATCCTATTTCTAAAAACAGATAAAGATACTACAAAGAAAGAGAATTAGAGGCCAATATCACAGGTGAACTTAGATGCTAAAATCCTCAACAAAATCGGCTTCAATAATTTTATTAAAAGGATCATACACCATGACCAAGTGGGATTTATTTCAGGGATGCAAGCCTGGTACAATACTCACAAATCAAGAAAGATGATGTATCAGACAAAAAAAAACCTGAAAGACAAAAATCACATGATTGTATTAATAGACACAAAAAAAGCATTCAACAAAACCCAACACCCATTTTTTATAAAAACTCTCAGCAAAGTGGGAATAAAAGGACTATACCTCAACATAATAAAATGGCAAATGTACAGTCAACATCATACTCAATGGGCAAAAACTTAAACCATTTTCCCTAAGAACAGAAAGAAGATAGGGATGTCTGCTTTCATAATTCTTATTTCACGTTAGAGGCCCAATGCAGGAAATTTGTGCAAGGGGCTCAGCCCTCGCAGCCCCAGCTGCCTCAGCTAGCCCTCACAGCCCCAGCTGGCTCTCACAGTCCTGGCTGCCTAAGCCAGTCCTCAAAGCCCCAGCTTCATCCAGAAGGTCGTCTGGACAGTTGTTCTGCTGTTCAGTCTAATTAGCATATTAGCTCTTTATTATACAGGACTAGAGGCCTGGTGCATAAAATTTGTGCATGTGGGGGGGTGGGCCCTCAGCCCAGCCTACACTCTTTCCAATCTAGGGTCCCTCAGGGTCCTGTAGTGATTAGGCCTAAACCAGCAATTGGATATCCCTCTTGCAATCCAGGACCACTGGCTCCTAACTGATCACCTGCCTGCCTGCCTGATCGTCCCCAACCACTCTGCCTGCCTGCTTGGTTGGCCCTAACTGCCCTTCCCTGCCAACCTAGTCACCCCTAGCTGCCATCCCCTGCTAACTGGTCACCTCTAACTGCCCTCCCCTGCCAGCCAGGTCACCTCTAACCACCTCTGCCTTAGCCACCGCCGCCGTGGCTTTGTCCAGAAGGACGTGTGGAAGGATGCCCAGAAGATATCTGGTCTAATTAGCATATTACCCATTTATTAGTATAGATAGTACTGGAAGTGCTAGCCACAGGGCTCAGACAAGAAGAAAACGTAAAAGGCATCCAAACTGAAGAGGAAGTAAAATTCTCATTATTCACAGATTACATCATATTGTACATAGAAAACACTAAAGACTCCACCAAAAACTACTAGATTTAATAAATGAATTTTTCAATGTAGTAGGATACAAAATTAAAACTCAGAATCAATGGCATTTTTATACAGTAACTAGAGGCCTGGTGCACGAATTCATGTAATTGTGGGGTCCCTTGGCCTGACCTGTGGGGATCAGTGGACCTCTGTGCCACTGCAGACCAGCCTTACCCACCAGCTCATCGGGTTCCAGTCTTCTGTCCACATCGATTCTGCACAGCATGAAGAAGTGCGCCAAGTAGCAAGAGGCTGGGAAGGAGCCCAAGCCTGGACTGGGTGCCATGTAGCGCCCATTCATCAAGGCCCTGCTTCCCCTGCTGCTGTTGCTGCTTGGATATGCAGGTGTGTCTGTGAAAGAGTCTCACGCTGCTGCAGCTGCATTCACCAGCTGTCAGCCCAGCGACTGGTGCCTGTCTGTCAGCTGAATGTCACACCCACTGTGGGAGTGCACTAAACACCGGGGGCAGTTCCTGTGTTGAGCATCTGTCCCCTGGTGGTCAGTGCACATCATAGCTACTGGGTGGTCATCTGGTCACTTAGGGTTTTATATATATAGATAATAAATTCTGAGAAAGAGAAACCAAAGAAACAACCCCATTTGCCATTGCAACAAAAAAAGAAATTTAAAATACTTAGAAATAAAATTAACCAAGGAGATAAAAGACTTTACTCTGAAAACTACAGGACATTGAAAAATGATAAAGAGGAAGATATGAACAAGGGGAGAAATATACCGTGCTCATGGATTGCTAGAATTAACATCATTAAGATATCCATACTAGCCAAAGCAATTTATAGATTCAATGCAATCCATATTAAAATACCAATGGCATATTTCACAGATCTAGAACAAATACTCCAAAAATCTATATGGAACCAAAAAAGACCCTGAATAGCCTCAGCAATCTTGAGAAAGAAGTACAAAGTTAGAGGGATCACAATACAAGATATCAAGTTATACTACAAAGCTACTGCAATCAAAACAGCTTAGTATTGACACAAGAACAGGCATATGGATCTATGGAACAGAACAGATACTCCAGAAGTATACTAAAGCCATTACACTCAATTAATATTTGACAAAGGAGGCAAAAGCATACACTGGAGTCAAGACAGTCTCTTCATTAAATGGTGTTGGGAAAATTGGAGAAACAGGTGCAAAAAAAAACTAGAACACCAACTTACACCATATACAAGAATTAACTCAAAATGGATAAAAGACTTAAATATAAGTTGTCAAACTATAAAAATCCCAGAAGAAACCATAAGCATCAAAATCTCAGACATCTCTCATAGCAATATGCTTGTGGATACATCTCCTAGGGCAAAGTAAGCTATAAGGAGAAAATAAACAAATGTGACTACAACAAAATAAAAATCTTCTGCACAGCAAAAGAAACTTTCAACAAAATGAAAAGAGAGCCCACTGTATGGGAGAACATATTTGGCTAATGATACATCTGGTAAAGGTTTAATATCCAAAATATATAAGGAACTCATACAACTTAACAAAAGAAAGACAAACAATCCAATTAAAAATAGGCAAAGGACCTAAATAGACACTGCACCAAAGTGGACATACAGATGGCCAAGAGACATATGAAATAACACTCAAACTCACTTATCATCAGAGAAGAAAATTAAAACAACCTGTCAGAATGGTTACCATCAACAAATCAACCAATGTTAAGGATGTGGAGAAAAGGGAACCCTAGTGCACTGCTGGTGGGAATGCAGACTGATGGAAAACAGTATGGAGTTTCCTTAAAAAATTAAATATGCAACTTCCATTTAATCCAGTGACCCCACTTCTAGGAATATATCCTAAGAGACCTGAAACACCAATCAGAAAGAATATATGCATCCCTATGTTCCTAGCAGCACAATTTACAAAAGCTAAGATCTGGAAATAGCCCAAGTGCCCCATCAGTAGATGAGTAGATAAAAGATCTGTGGTACAATTATACTGTGGAATACTATGCAGCTGTAAAAAAGAAGGGATCTCTGCCTGTTGAGACAGCATGGAGAGACCTGAAAAGCATTATGTTAAGAGAAATAAGCCAATCAGAGAAACACAAGTCTCATGTGATTTGACTCATACGTAGAATTTAATGAACAAAATAAACTAATGAACAAAATAGATCCAGAGACATAGAAGCATGGAACAGGCTGTTGAATCTCAGAGGAAAGGTGAGGGTGAATGGGTGGGAAGAGATCCAACAAAGAACTTGTATGCATATATTCATAACCCCTGGATACAGACAATAGGGTGATGAAGGCCTGGGATAGGGGATGAAGGGTCTAGAAAAGGTCAATGGAGAAAGGGGAACATATGTAATACTTTCAACAATAAAGATTTAAAAAATAAATAAAAGAAGTCTGCTTTCTGATAACCAAGCAAGTACTGTCTGTCACAAGAAAAAAGAGCAGGGAACCAGAATTCAGAGAGAACTTACTGAAATGTACTTTAGCTGCTGGATATCTTCAAATGAGCAGTCTTAATGGCCCGCATTGGAGGATAGTTGTGGAATTTCTGAATGTTATTACTAAGAGCCTCATTCTCCTTGGCTATCCATTTCCTCTGTCTTTGTCTTTGAAAAGCCATCTTATACTAGGATATCCTACAAGGTAATGCATCTCTTACAGATTGTACACATCTCTTCCATATTAAATAACCAACTAACAGAGAATGAGTTGTGCCCATTTTTCTAAATACTATCCAAATCATAAAAGAAGGTGTTTATTGATCATATTGCCTTATAATTAGAGCCCAAACATCTTCAAGGTAGATCCTCAACAATATTCCACAAAATGAAATTTACATTTCCCTAGAATAAAGTTGAATGAATGTCCAGGACTAAATCCAGCTAACAGGGCAGTTAGGACATCAGAATCACCTGGGGTGCTTTAAAAAGAGTGCACTCCCCATCCCACCCACAGAATCCTGAGACAGGCATCTTCCTTTTAAACTATCCCTGTGGTGATGTTTAGAAACAGTAAACATATGCGTGGGCCATCTTCTACTAGCTCCTTCTTCGGGACACTTCCTCCTTTTATTAGACACTAGGGGCCCAGTGCACAAAAATTTGTGCACTCAGGGGCATCTCTCAGCCCGGCCTGTGCCCTCTCGCAGTCTGGGACCTCTCGGGGGATGTCCACCTGCTGGCATGCCTGGCCAGCCTGGCTGAGGAGCTAAAAACTGTTTTCAGGCTGCCCACAGCTCCCATTGACCCAAAGTCCCAGCGAGGCTGGCTGGAATCAGGTTTCTGGGGTTTATTTATCTTCTATAATTGAAACTTTGTTGCCTTGAGTGGAGGCCCAATCAGGCAACAAAGCCTCCTGTTTGCTTCAGCTCCATGGCTTCTATAATTGAAACTTTGTTGCCTTGAGCAGAGGCCTGGCCAGCCTAGACAGGCAATTTCAACTCCATCGCTGGTGCAACGGAAGCCTCCTGTTTGCTCTAGCTCCGTGGCTGCTGGCTGCCATCTAGGCTGGGTTAATTTGCATACAGCTGCTCTGATTGACTGGTGGGCATGGCTTGGCTGGTGGGCGTGGCTTAGGTGTCTCGGAGTGATGGTTAATTTGCATATTACTCTTTTATTAGATTATATACTTATGCATATTTTAAGGCAGGGCTTATGAGCAATAGACTTTGAACCAGGCAGAGCTAGAGTCAAAATCTCACTATAGAATGTAATGGCCAAGTCACTTCCCCAAGTCAGTTTCTTCATCTGTAAATGGAAATAGCACTCATTTCACAAATTTGTTCTGTTGGTGAGGCCAAATGACTCAATGTTTGAGGTGCTTAAAGAGTACCTGACACTCATGCATCCTTTACTGAAGGGCTGTTAGCAGACCTCAGGAGGGGGAGCAGCCTCCGAAGTCATCCTTAGGGTGGGGGTGTTACAGCTCCCAGCACAGAGTGCTCTGGGCTTTTGTATGTCAGCACACACACCTATACAAACAGCCTAAGGAATTTTTATGTGAAATTAAATTACCTTAAAGTGGTTCAGTAGAGGCAGGTTTACAGGGGGTTTTAGCACTAGTCTTCATAACTCTGACCAGTGAACTAGCCAAGGTGGCAGCGCACTGGTCCCAGCATCGTTCAGGAAAATACAGGAGGAGAGAGGGTTAAACAGCCTCTTTATAACTCTCAGTTTGTCCTCCAGTTATGCCCTGGTTACTTTGTCCTGTCTAGTGTGCACACAGCTCACTCTCCATCTTCAGAGGGGCTTGAAATTGAGCAATGTACCTCGATCCATGATCCAGGGCCAAGCCATCTCATTATGTTGCTGGTCACTCATGTCTTGATATAATTTCCTGTGTTCTCTGTAGACAGTGCACATTTATTGAACTCTTATCTGGTCCCATGCACACTGCAAGGCTGTGCCCTGCTTAGGTTTGCAAGGGAGCAAAGGGATTCGCAATCAAGGATGGGCTGTGGCAGGTATCACTGCGAGAAGGTTATAAAAAGACATAAAGGCTCCCCTAGAGGTCACTGAGTTTGGAGCCAGGGAAGAGCACCTGCACTGCCTGTGCTGAGAACCCCGAGGCAGGAGGAACTCACAGCAGGCCACAATCAAAAGGAGCAAGGAGACCATGCAGAAGTCACGCCATGTACCTTCAGCACCAGCCAGAGAAGCACATTGTAGATGGGAAAGGAACCTCCTCCAGTTAATCCAGCTGCTGTGCTTGTCACTCACATAGAGGCCTCTTTACCCACCTGTATCCCACACCCACCCAACCATCAACTGCTGAAGAGACTGGGCCCTGGAGGAGAGAGGGAGGGAGGAGAGAACAGAGTCCATGTGAGCCAGTCCCAGGAGACACATTCCAGAGGAGCCAGGACCAGGAGGCTCAGAACGAATTGCACAGGGAGGAGTTGTGGGCTCCAAACTGATTATAAATGAGTATCAAGTATGACAGATTGTCAGGAGGGTCCGAGAAACCACTAATTGGCAACTCTACATCTCCTTTCTTTCTTTCCTTCAGCAAGTACATGGGATATGGAATCTTAAAAAGTCAAGCTGATATAAATTACTTGGGTGGGGGGATTTTCCCCCAGTAATTTATATCAGCTTGACTTTTTAAATATGTTACTCAGCAAAGACTGTCCAGTCATATCCACGTTTTTTTTCTTTTATTTAATTTGCATTTAAAAAATAAAACAGAAGAAAAATGAGTATTAGATAAACTGTATAAAATGGGCACTTTTATAAGTAAAAAAAATGGCCAAATATTGGTAATTTTATATGATACTACCTAATATTATTTTTGCAATTTATCTGTACATTTTCTTAATATAATGAATTTTCATTTATACCTCATTTCACTTACTTAATTTAAATATCATGGCATTTGAAGTTTTGTTTTCTCTTGATTGATTGATTGATTGGTTGACAGGCAGACCGATTATAGCTGGCTATAGATGTAAACAGATAACTACAGATATAGATAGTACTAAAATACTTGAAGTAGCAAACACCATAATAATTCACCCTAAATACCTCAGTGTGTATTTTGTAAGAACAAGGAAAATATCTTATATGATCACAGTATAATCGGTATTTTTGACAAAGAACAGCAGTTGTTTTGTAGAATGCTTCTCATATTAGATTTATCTGATATTTTCTTATGTTTCCTTGCATTTGAGGCCGGATAACACAGTGTATCACATAGGAGCCATGGGATTCTACTCATCCCATTGTTGGTTACGTTGGCTGGGGTCACCTAACATGGTGCCCTCCGGGTTACTCCACTGCATAAATTACCATTTTTCCTTTGTAATTAATAAGTAAATACTCTCCCAAGTAATTAGCTATCATCTTTATATACAGTTCAATAAATATTTATTGAGCACCCGCCCTATCCAGAAACATTTGAGGTGGTAGGGATACTGCAGAAAATAAAACAGACACAAATCTCTTCTTTAAAGAGTCTAATATTTCAGCGAAGATGGGGAATCCTGATGATTTACAAAAAATTAGGGGTTCTGTATGCTAAGAGGCATTTCCACAGGGATAACGAGGGAGTGTGCATGCTTCCATTTTAAACAGGAAGTCAGGGAAGGCCTCCCTAAGGAGTGACACCTCAGCACAGATGCGAAGGGGTGAAGACCAAGTCTCGGGGAAGGGGAGAGCTTGGTCTAAAAGACAACACTGAGCCAGTGTAGCCAGAGCAGAATAACAGAAGATTTCTCAGGATTCTTCCTTTTACATTTGATCTACGGTAAACTCCTATGCTGAATTAAGAGGGAAAGCAAAACAAGAAAATGTACTAGCCAATAGAATTTCAACATCTATGAAGAGGCCCATTTGGACCAAAGCTGACTGAGGAGTTAAAAGAAGGGCCTCAGGAGCCTGTCTGTACCTCTCTAGCTCTTGCCTCTGATTTCTTCTCCCCGTAGGTGAGTCAGATGGCCTTCCCACATCCAGACTTTCATTGGATTTATTATTCATCCCCAGGGGAAGTGAGTGCCTCTCCCCCTAACAGATTGAAGACAAGTCCGAGAACCTCATTCGTTTGCCTTGCTTGGCGTAGGCCCAATTCTAAATAACTCCCCTAAAGGATGAGGGAGAAGAGGAAGGGAAGAGTGTTGGGTCACAGACAAGGTCTGGATCACAAATCCACTCCCGAAGGTCAGGCCATTCCCACCCTAGGACATAGGGAGAGAATGAATGAGTGCTGATTCCCTCTAGAGGTAGGTTAAGGTCCTAATTCTAAGAAAAGGAAGAAGGCCCTAACTGGTTTGGCTCAGTGGATAGAGTGTAGGCCTGTGGACTCAAGGGTCCTGGGTTCAATTCTGGTCAAGGGCATGTACCTTGGTTGCAGGTACATCCCCAATAGGGAGTGTGCAGAAGGCAGCTGATTGATGTTTCCCTCTCATCGATGTTTCTAACTCTCTATCCCTCTCCCTTCCCACTGTAAAAAGTCAATAAAATATATTTATTTAAAAAAAGAAAAGGAAGAAGATGTACTGAGCAAAAAAACAACAATATACAGTGTAGGGCAAAAGTAGATTTATAGTTATGAGTATGCAAGACAGAGTCTGTCCTTGTGTTATTTATTAACTAGAGGCCCAATGCATGAAATCATGCAAGAATAAGCCTTCCTTCCCCTGGCTGCTGGCACTGGCTTCCCCCTGGTACCCGGGACCGGGGCTTCCCATCAGCCACAGGCAGGCACCTGGGACCCCAGCTTTCCTCACAGTCCTGGCTTCATCTGAAAGGTCGTCCTGGACATCCAGAAGGATGTTTGGTCTAGTTAGCATAATATGCTTTTATTATTATAGATTATTATATTATTTTCCACACAAACAACAGTAAGCCTATGTTTTCCACATCCTGGATATATATTATTAGTGCATTTGGTATAATTATACATTGTATCCTTAAATAATAATAATAATAATAATAATAATAATAATAATAATAATCTTGACTTTCAAAGCCCCTAATAAATGACAATTTGACTGAGATTATTTTGCCCATCATGTTGTTTTTAAGGACACTAACTTGGATCCTTTTGTTCCTAGGGATGACACTCAAAGATTGAGAAGAAATAAGCAAAAGCAAAACAAAGTATTAAGCACACAGTTTCACAGTGCTTCTTGTGTTCATTAAATCTGCTTCCGCCTGTGAATAAATATCTAATTCTTCATTCAGATGCTAGGATATCAAGAGCATAAAAGCCTGATAGCACCTAAAATGGCAATTCTCCTTTACAACAGCATCTTTTATTAGAGATACAGCAGCCAAATCGAGTCCCCTAAAAATCAACTTATTTGAAAGCCCATAGACATTGCTAAATGAAAAAAAAAAGGGTAGAGATGAGGAATCAGTGGCATTTTATTATACCATTGACCTTAACACTCTGGTTAAACAATTTCACACAGAGGCTGAAAAATTAAATTAAAACATAACTTTTTTTAAGCTAAAAGAAGCAAGGAACTACATCCATGCCCAAATCCATTCTGGATTCTTAATAATGCTGACCATAATTCAACTGTTTTCTAAGACTAATCATATTCTCTCTTTTTAAAACAAATTTGACAAGTAACACCAAATGAGACTTTAATATTTCTAAAAGTTCTACTCTTAAAGGGAAGCCTCCAAAATTATAGATTAATACAGATGTATTCATCCAAATTAGATCAGTACTTTACTTATGATCATTGTTTTGGAGTTTAGGAAAGATTCACCAATAACACAATCTTTTATGTGCATCTCCACAAAAAGAGACAAAAGTTCAAAGGTTTTCATTCCTAGGACATTCTCTAACCTCTGTTGCCTAAATGCAAATGGAGAGAATCATCTTAAATATTTTTAGAATGAATAGGAAAACTCAGCATTATAACCATTTATAAAATTACCAAAAATTACTGTTTTCCTATTGTACCAGCAAGTCAATGGAAAATAGTGAAATAAAGATTGTCATTCATCATAACAATAAATAAGTAAACTTTTGGATATACTATTTATGAGAAATATGTCAATTCTGTATTTTAAAAGTTATAAAACTTTTCTCAAATATGAGGATGTAGATCTATAAACAAACAAACAAACTTTGCATTCATGCACCTTCCCAGTAAAAATGTAAATTTGTACAACTTTTCTGGATGGCAATTGACATTACACATTAAATCTCACAAATGTGCATACCCTTTATGCAAGGAACCCTATATAAAAATTATTCTGAGGAAATGATCAGAAATGTAACTAAGGATCAAGGTTGTTTATCTCATTATTACTTATAATAGCAAAACAAAACAAAAATATAAAATTTTAAGGAGAATTGATTAAACTATTTTCATTTATGCAGTGGAACCCTAAGCAGCTATTAAAATCCTTGTGTTCAAGCATATAAAATAGCCTTAAACAATAAACAATTAAACCAAGACACCAAACTAAAGAGGAAAAATATTCTCATTTCATAAGATGCATGTAATAGAAACAACATTATCAAAAGATATCTTTCAAGTTTTCCAATCCCCAACTCTGTAAGCATCCCATAAAATACAATCAGATATCCATAATACTAAAAGCATAATATGCTAATTAGATCAAACATCCTTCCAGATGACCTTCAGGACGAAGCCAGGCTGCAAGGGAAGCCTGGGTCCTGGGTGCCAGAGAGAAGCCCGTGCTGGCAGCCAGGGGAAGGAAGGCCTACTTTCGCACAAATTTCGTGCATCAGGTCTCTAGTAATGAAATAATGTTAGCAATCTCTTACTCAATACCTGAATGAACTCTAAAGAACATGGTGCAGAGAAATGCTTTCATAATGTTCCAAATAATTTCAGACCAAATTCTGACCTTCCTCCCCTGATCCTCTCTCCCCACTAGAATTCCCTCATCTCACGTCTTCAAAATTTACTTCTGTGTGTTTCTAGGATGCCCAGGATCTTCTAACTACATTCATAACCTAATTTGTTTTCATTGTTTTAAGTAGAGTTTTCTAAATTTGGCCATTTGTTTACTAAGTTTGAAATATTTAGCAAACTTAGATATTATCTGTTACTCTCTATTTTTCTTTATATCAACTCATGTTTTTATGTAAATACTTTAATCTCATGTCACCCATGAAATTAAAAGTTTGATGTTGTAACTGGTTTTTTTAAATATATCTTAAAATAAATAAATACAGCCCTAACAGGTTTGGCTTAGTGGATAGAGTGTCGGCCTGCGGACTGAAAGGTCCCAGGTTCAATTCCAGTCAAGGTCATGTACCTTGGTTGTGGGCACATCCCCAGTGGGGGGTGTGCATGAGGCAGCTAATCAATGTTTCTCTCTCATCAATGTTTATAACTCTATCCCTCTCCCTTCCTCTCTGTAAAAATCAATAAAATATATTTTTTAAAAATAAATAAATACTTGATCACAGAAAAATAAGCCTCTAATAAAATATCCCAGGCATTCCCATCATGCTATTGATTTCAATGGGAAACTTCAACTTAATGAGCACTAATAGATGAGCTACATATAGTTCAACAGAGTTCATCAGGAGAAGCAATGTCTTAATCCACATTAATGTCCCTGAAGGCTGGAGCAGGCAGCTTTTGGAACTGGCTAAAAGTTTAACATTCTTCTGCCTGACTGGCCTACATAAGTCAATTCTTCTGTAGATCAATGAATACTATGTTTCTTCTTCCCCAAACCCAAGACACACACCTTTTATTTATGAAATAAAATATATACTTAAAACAATGCAGATATACTTTTATTTAGATCAAGAGTTGGCAAACTTTTCCTGTCAAGAGCAAACTAGTGAACATTTTTTAGTTTATAGGCAAAACAATCTGTCACTACTGCACCACTCTATCATCACAAAAGTAGCCACAGAAGATACACAAATAAATGAGCTGAATGTAGCCATGTCCCCATAAAACTATTCATGGACACTAAAGTTTGAATATGATTTATTTTCAACTATAAAATACTTCCTTAGCTCAAGAGTCATACAAATATAGATGGGAGACTAGATTTGGCTCACAGGCCACTGGGCTTGGCAATCTTACTGCCCACGTAACTGGAAGCCAAAGGCTAAGTGTCAGTAATAATATTCCTAAAGGTTTCTTTGTATATAAAAATATTATGTATCAAGGCAAAAAAAAAACATTTTTTTGAAAAAGACTTATAAGAAGAACTATAACTGGTGTCATTTGATCACACATACATAATTACCAGGAAGGCCTTTCTGAAGCTGAATGAATGTACATTTATCATAGAGTATAACTTCCCCTCCTCTTCCCATTAAAGGCCTATTTTCATTTTATATGGGAATTTTGGCATCTTCATCTAGGAATAAATCAACGCAGGCAGTTCATGTAATTGCTATTCAATAATTACTCTAAGGAAATTCTAATTTAGTTCAAAGTTCAAAGAAAAATGGAAGTCAAGGTTCCTGACTGGCAGTTCTAGAAAGCTTATGCAATCGAACACAGGGAGGTACTGAGAAATTCAAGGATCTGCTATAGCCCAAGTCAGAAGGCCTGTGGTCACAGTCTCCTCTGCACACACCAACCACAGACAGCAAGTCATCCTGTCACCTGCTGAGCCACAGGTCTTTATATATAAAACTAGGGGCCCGGTGCACAAAAATTTGTGCACTCGGGGTGGAGGGAGTCCCTCAGCCCGGCCTGCCCCCTCTCACAGTCTAGAACGCCTCAGTGGATGTCCTATGATGGCCCCAGTCTGCCAGGCGCCTTTTGTGTGTGTGTGTGTGTGTGTGTGTGTCACCACTGGGGACCTGCCCCCAGCCGCATCTGAGGCTCAGAGCAGTCCTCCTGTGTGTGTCTACCTGCCGGGGACCTGCCCACAGGCACACCATCAAGGCTTGGAGCAGGCATCCCCTCTATGATGATCTCTCAGACTCTTGC
>PVJC01022635.1:0-28305 GCA_004026665.1 Murina feae
CCCCAGAAGCAAGTATTATCTATTCATATGATAATGAAAGTTTGACTATTAATATATTCCTTGTGTAAATACTAAATATATGTTGGGGAAGACTCTTCATTAATATGGAGAAGATATCATACACTACAACACAATGAAATGCAGTAAATATTTACTGAAAAGCTAATATACTCAGGGATACACTGAACATACCTCATTGAGTAAAAGAGTAAGATGGATATTGTCTTAATAAATAATGATGGAAGGAGACTTGAGTTGGGAAAGTGAACACACAATACAATATACAGACGATGTATTATAGAATTGTAATGTGATTCCAATAGAATTTTATTAACCAATGTCACCCCAATAAATTCCATGAAAATTTAAAAAGAAGGATATTGTTTTTGGGGTAGGGACATTTACAACCCAGCCAGATCGTAAAAGGAGTGCATGAAAGTAATAATATGAGACACCCAGGAGCAGTGGGAGTGTTGTCTCTGGCGATTTACACAGAGGATCCCCCGTATGTTGGGTTACTGTGATCAAAGAGCATTCCATGGACCTCAAATATAGGCAGAGTTCTGACAGGCAAAAATGGGTTATACCCAAGGTTATTTCAGGCAGAGGAAAGACCATAAACATGTGATCTAAATGAAGATGCATTTTTAAACAATGTTAGATCAATAGAGAACTATGTTTTTTTCTCTCTTGACTGATCTATTTAATGAAATGAAACCTCCAGAATAGGTAGTTTACCGGTGTTAAATATCAACTATGAAAAGTAAATATTTCTCTGGATTAAAGCCTCTTTCTTCATCATTATAGGGTTGCACATCAATGAGTGATTATTTGTATTTTGTTAAATTCCTCTAAGTGTTTATGATTAGATGTGGAACTTCAGCTGGGGAGGACTTTATGAGAGAGAAGTGTTTTTGATGACAAGTAAATCTCTATCAGAACTCAAGCTCAGACATTTTCAGGATGGACCAGATCCACACAGGTAACAGTCAGGAAACCAGCAGATCTAAATGATCAGGAGGATGGCAAAAGTTGCAATATGACAGTAAGCCTTGGGGTTGGTTATTCAGGAAATCACTACAAAGAGATATGTTCCCAACATTAAGTCTGAAAAGATGGACATAAATCTATGAGGTAAATACAGATATGGTTCAAGCACTGCTAGTCAAAGATACAAACTGAGACTAAATTGCAGAAGTGCCATCTAACCAGCATTTGAAGGCTAATAGGTGGAGATTCAGTGGCAGGAAGTTAGTAGGTGTACATGAGGAGCGTTATATCGAAAACCTGTCATTCTAGTCAGGAGTCAAAATATAGAACATTTGCTTAGCAAGGATGAAGGAGATATGTGTGTAGGAAATAAAAAGCCAAATTAGCAGGCAATTAATCAAGTATCAAGAACAATGTGGGGACACAGCCCTCAGGAAACCAAGATATGAAACAAAAAACAGACTAATCCAGGGACAGAATTGTGGCAGATGGGTGCACAGAGGCCCCCAATCCCTGCCTCCTAGTGTTATTCATGCCCTGGTGTGATCTTCTTAGTGTGTATGGTGACCTGTGGCTTGTTTCTAATCAAGAGAATACAGCAAAGGTGATGAGATATTATGTCCATAATTATCTACACTAATAAAAGGGTAATATGCTAATTAGATCAGACATCTTTTGGGCGACCTTCCAGACATCCTTCCAGACAAAGCCATTGTGGCAGTGCTGAGACAGAAGCGGTTAGAGGCAATCAGGCCAGCAGGGGGGGAGCAGTTAGAGAGATCAGGCTGGCAGGGGAGAGCAGTTAGGGGGATCAGGTCAGCAGGCAGGTGAATGGTTAGGAGCCAGTGGTCCTGGATTGCAAGAGGGATGTCTGACTGCTGGTTTAAACATCCCCTGAGGGGTCCCATATTAGAGAGGTGCAGGCCAGCCTGACCCCCCCCCCCCCTACCCCACATGAATTTTGTGCACCGGGCTTCTAGTATATACACACATATAGGCTATTTCCAAATCTTAGCTATGGTAAATTGTGCTGCTGTGAATATAGGGATGCATATATCCTTTCTGACTGGTGTTTTTGGTTTCTTGGGTTATATTCCTAGAAGTGGGATCACTGGGTCAAAAGAGAGTTCCATTTTTAATTTTTTGAGGAGACCCCATATGGTTTTCCACAGTGGCTGCACCAGTCTGCATTTCTACCAGCAGTGCAGAAGGGTTCCCTTTTTTCTGCATCCTCTCTAGCACTTGTTGTTTGTTGATTTGTTGATGATAGCCATTCTGACAGGTGTGAAATGGTACCTCATTGTTATTTTGATTTGCATCTCTGGATGATTAGTGACTTTGGGCATGTTTTCGTATGTCTCTTGGCTTTCTAAAAGACCTCTTTTGAAAAGTGTCTATTTAGGTCCTTTGCCCATTTTTTGATTGGATTGTTTATCTTCCTTTTGTTAAGTTGTATGAGTTCCCTATAAATGTTGGAGAGTAGGTGATAACATTGGCAAATATGTTCTCCCATGTAGTGGGCTTTCTTGTTGTTTTGTTGATGGTTTCTTTTTATGTGCAGAAGCTTTTTATTTTGATGTACCCATTTGTTTATTTTCTCTTTAGTTTCTAATTCCCCAGGAGCTGTATTGGTGAATTGCTTTGGTATATGTCTGGGACTTTGTTGCCATTGGATTCCTCTAGTATTTTTATGATTTCCCATCTTACATTTAAGTCCTTTATCCATTTTGAGTTTATTTTTGTGTATGGTGTAAGTTGGTGGTCTAGTGTCATTTTTTTTGCATGTATCTGTGCAATTTCCCCAACACCATTTATTGAAGAGATTGTCTTGACTCCATTGTATGTTCTTGCTTCCTTTATCAAATATTGGTCTGGATCAATTTCTGGGTTCTCTATTCTATTCCATTGATCTATGTGTCTGTTCTTGTGCCAGTACCTGGCAGTTTTGAGAACACTGGCTTTGTAATACAGCTTGATATCTGGTATTGAGATCCCACCTAATTTGTTCTTCTTTCTCAGGATCACTGCTGCTATTCGGGGTCTTTTTTTACTCCAGATGAATTTTTGGAGAGTTCATTCTAGGTCTGTGACATATCCCATTGGTATTTTAATGGGGAGTGCATTGAAGTTATGGATTGCTTTGGGTAGTATGGACATTTTAATGATAATGATTCTGCCAATCCATGAACATGGTATGTTCTCCCATCTGTTTGTGTCTTCCTCTATCTCTTTTTTCAACGTCCTGTAGTTTTCTGAGTAGAGGTCTTTTACCTCTTAAGTTTATTCCTAGATATCTTAAATTTTTTTGATGTGATGGCAAATGGGATTGCTTTTTTAGTTTCTTTTTCTGTAAGTTCACTATTCGTGTACAGAAATGCCATAGATTTCTTGGTGTTAATTTTGTATCCTGCTACATTGCAGAATTCATTTATTAAGTCTAATAATTTTTTGATGGAGTCTTTAGGGTTTTTTATGTACAATATTATATCATCTGTGAATAAAGACAGTTTTACTTCTTTTCCAATTTAGATACTTATTTTTTATTGATTTCGGAGAGGAAGAGAAAGGGAGAGAGAGAGAGATAGAAACACCAAAGATGAGAGAAAATCATTGATCGGCTGCCTCCTGCATGTCCCCTACTGGGGATTGAGCCCACAACCCAGGCATGTGCCCTTGACTAGAATTGAATCTGGGACCTTTCAGTCCACAGGTTGATGCTCTATCCACTGAGCCAAACTGACTAGGGCTTAATTTCCTTTCAATGTGCACGAATCCACGCACTGGGACACTAGTCTATATGTATACAAGTATAAGTGACCAACTGTCCATCTATCTGACCATTTGACTGACTGACCAGCCGGTACATATGATATTCACTGGCAATTTAAAAATAAACGTTGACTCACTCATGCACAATTCCTATAAAACTCTTGCTGGCACCAATCTTAATAGTAAATGGGGTCTTTGTAAGGCTACTAGATTTATTATCAAAAGATTGTGACCTAACATAATCAAAGCTGAAGTATTAACAGGATCTGTGGAAGGAGAGGTTGTTCTGATTCCAAGAATTTTCCCCATCTGACACTGACTTCACATTTAAATTAATTCAAAGACATTTTTTTCCTTGATGCCAGCATTTGCGATGACTATTAATAAATCACAAGGACAAATTTTAGGCAGAGTAGAGATATTCCTGCCTGAACCTGTTTTCAGACATGGTCAGTTTTATGTTGTTTTCTCTCGAGTTCAAAGAATGTGTGACATTAAAGTTGTAAATATTTCACAAGGGAAATTAGTCAATCACTCTGAAAGTGTTTTTACTCTTAATGTGGTATACAGGGAGATAGTAGAAAAAGTTTAATTTATCAGTCATTGTTTTTATCAATGTTGTTTTTATATCATGTCTTTGTTGTTATATCATGTTGTTATTTATTTATTAATCAATTTAAATATTATTTTCATGTACATTATACTAATTTTATTTCATCTCTGACACTTCTATTATAGAGAGAGAAAGGGTAAATAGAAATATTAAAATATTCCTTCTAATTAACTTCCTTTCAATGTACATGAATCTGTGCACTAGGCCATGAGTAGGTGTATATGAGGAAGGCATTTCTTTTGGTGCAGATAATGTAACAGTGATGATGATTCTAAGCCAGGTTTTTAATTTTCAGCCCAATAGTTACCAGTCCAGTAATCATAATAACTCATTTCTTGTTATCTTTGCAAACAAATTCTTTTGCTAGAAACAAGGTTGCTTAGGCCCAGGTTATTCTGTCCTATTTTTAGTATTATAAGTTTTGAGGTGTAAGATGTTAAGGCAGTTCCTCTGAGTGGAAGCCCCAGCTCCATTTTAACATGGCTCTGCTTATAATATTGTTTACATATGTAAGGAGTTATTATATTTAATATATAAACAAAATACAATGTAAGAGATGACTATATCTTATATGTATACTAGAGGCCCTGTGCACAAAAATTTGTGCACTTGGGTGGGGGCGGTTCCCTCAGCCCAGCCTGTGCCCTCTAGCAATCTGTGACCCCTCAGGAGATGTCCATCTGCTGGCTTAAGCCTGCTCCCCAATTGACAGGCCTAAGTTGTCAATCAGACATTCCTCTGACAGCCCGGGGGCCCTTTGGGGATGTCCACTTGCCAGCGGGCAGCAGGCCTAAACTGCAGTTGGACATCCTTAGTGATGCTGAGGAGGCAGGAGAGGCTCCCACCACCACTGCTGGCTGAGTAGAGCTCCCCCTGTGGGAGTGCACTGACCACCAGAGCCAGCTCCTGCATTGAGCATCTGCCCCCTGGTGGTCAGTGTGTGTCATAGTGACTAGTTATTCCTAGTAGTTCTGCTGTTAGGGTCAATTTGCATGTTACCCTTTATTATATAGGATAGAGGCCTGGTGCATTGGGGGGGGGGCTGGTTTGCCCTGAAGGGTGTCCTGGATCAGGGTGGGGTCCTACTGGGGTGCCTGGCCAGCCTGGGTGAGGGGCTGAGGGCTGTTTTCAGGCTCGCCACATCCCTTTCAAGGAGTGGGGTCCTGCTGGGGTTCCTGGCCAGCCTGGATGAGGGGCTGAGGGCTGTTTGCAGCAAGGCTGGCTGGAAGCAGGTATTTGGGATTTATTTACCTTCTATAACTGAAATTTTGTTGCTGCAGGCAGGAACCTTAGCTTCCTTCATTGCTGGGCAAGCCTCCTGCTTATTCCAGCTCCGTGGATGCTGGCCGCCCTCTTGGCTGGGTTAATTTGCATATAGTTGCTCTGATTGGATGGTGGGTGTGGCCATTGGCTGGTGGGCGTGGCTTAGGTATAGCAGAGTGACATCAACTTTCATATTACTCTTTTATTAGATTAGATGTATGTACATTTAAATATAGTTGATTTTCACCATCCTTGGCAGCTATGTTGCATCCATCACCTTGAATTAGAAAATGTTGAATCATTGCACCTAGTGGTAATATGTACATATACATGTATACATTATCTTACATCTATACTAATAAAAGGGTAATATGCTAATTAGATTGGATGTCCTTCCTGACAAAGCCAGGCCCAGGGGGAAACTGCCTGTGGTCCCGGTTGCCTGCGGCCAGCCCGGGCTGAGCCACTGAGGGTCCTGAGTGTCTGTGGCCAGCCCAGGGAAAGCCGCTCGGGGTCCTAGATGCCTGCAGCCAACCAAAGGGAGGGAAGCCCCGGTCATGGGTGGCTTCAGCTGGCTGGAGGGAAGGAAGCCTGGTTCATGGGTGTGGGAGTGAGGCAGAGGTGGTGAGGGGTGATCAGGCAGGTAGGGGAGCGGTTAGGAGCCAGTGGTCCCAGATTGAGAGAGGGTGCAAGCCAGGCTGAGGGACCACCTCCCCCATGTGTGAATTCCATGCACTGGGCCTCTAATAGATTATATAATCTTAAATCCTGAGATAGCTCATCCTGTTATATTTTCTTTCATATACTATGTCTATACTAGACATAGTATATTTCTATACTATGTCTATCTCATTGGGGAAGTGGGAGATAGGGTGGATGCTCACATTCTTGAAATTTATATCATACATTTTTGTGGTGAGAATTTAATCCTAGGAATCAACTTGAAAATATTTAACTTTTTTATACATGTTTTTGAAAAGGCAAGTAACATTATACTTCAGATTTATTTAGATAATTTTATTATAGAATTTAGAGTATAATTAAACTGTTATATGTTTGAACTTAAATAGTTATAAAGACTCTTAATTTCACTTGCATTGAATCCTGAGACTCAATGTTGAATCAAGTATGTATTATTTGTTTTGAAATAAAAATGTGGAACAAAAATTTTGCAGAGCTTTCTTTCAGAGCTTAAGTAGAATCTGCAGCATAGTAATTTATTCATTGACTAAAATCAAATATGATGTGAAAGTGAAAAAAAAGCTTATGAAAAACCATACGCTTTCATGATGGAACCTTATGCCATTAGACTTCATTCATCCATAATAGAATATAGGAACTGATAATAGCTGTTATTTAAACTTCAAAAATAAAAGCAGCCTTGAGTTTGAATTTTATCTTTTCTATTTTCACCTACTATATACATCTGACAAGTTGATTGTTGCAGTGATGGCTAAATTAGAAGGAGGATACTTGAGTACATGTGATTGGAGAACTGAAGAGCAACATTCTTCCTACCTGGAAGACGTGCCAGCTGGTTTTAACATCAGCTCTCTTCTCTACTGTCACCCAAAGGAGTAGAAAATAATTTAACTGTCTACAAAATTGGTGTCAGAGCCAAAGCTATGAAAGCAGGAAAATCAGGAAACTGATGGAAAACCTGACTTGATTTTCAAGCTTGGATGGTATAGACTACTAACATATATTCATGTTCTCAGTACCTGTAGAGCAAGAAGGCACCTCCTATGACTTCTGAAATAATTGTCCTTACATATTCTAAGAGCAGGATGGCCATGGTTACTTTATTTCCTGATTCCCACTTCTGTCAGGCGTCCTTGATTGTAACACATGATTGCATGCATTGTAGGGCTGGAGACCATGCAGAATTACACCTTGACAATCTTATGATGTAGGAAAGAAGTTCAGAAAAAACAGTATCACCTTTTCTATATTATATACACTGCATTTAGAAAAAAAGAAAAGCATTTGCCATTACAACTCTTTCTGAAATCTGGCATGAACATAATGCTGTGTAAATATGGACATCTTTGGAAGCTTATTAGTCCACTAAACCTCACTCAATTCCTAATAGAAAGAAGGAGATCTATCTATTCATTGCCCCTCTTTCCCCTGATAATTCAGACTGAGCTATAAGGAGAAACTTGGAAACAAATTTTAGAAGGTACCTCAGTTCCTCTGAGTAGTTCTTTTGGATCTGTAATCTTTAGAAATAAGCTAAGTCCTTGAAGCATTTACCCATAAACTACCATAGGCCCATGATTTAATTTGAGACCAACAAAATAACATGGTACATTAAAGCATGATTAGGAAAAAGAAACCTCTCCTGTACACATGATGTAGCCAAAATGAGACAAATGATATCCTCACCTATGTCAAGGAAATGTATGTAAAGGCATAATTTAAAAAAATCCTCATGAAAGATTGTTAGCTAAAAATTATTGCTTTTCCCCTCAATAAGGCATACTAATAAATAGGTTCTAGATAAGACAAGGTCTACAGATAGATTTGTAGATTATAGTGTCCAACAATTTCTTTTTCTATACCAAAGAATGGAGGACCTACGCAAATACTGAGTAGCTTCATTAGGGTGCAAACAGTGCAGCCCTAAATAACAAGTCACTGTGTTGATGCTCCATGGTCTCCAGACTAGTTTAGTTCCCAAATCTACAGTCCTCCTACATAATGCATTGCCTCTGGGTTTATCAGAATAGATGTGCAACTCTCACAGACAGGAGCTGTTACTCAAATTACAAACCACTGGAATAAAAATAAATAAAAGATGCCTGCATGATACTTTATTAAACCTCTTCACTTGCTTGCAAATTTTTTTCCGCATATTTGCTTTGTATATAAAACCAAAACAATGTGCTAGATCTGCAATTTTGCAGCATAATCCTTTCCCTGTGAAGCTCGTGGTATTTCTGAAGTGCCACAGTGGAATCTAAAGAAAAATGTTAGACCATAGAATCAGCTTTTCTAAAGGTAGGCATCCCAAATGTGAGCCGTGAGTTTGGAAGTACTCCATGAAGTATATAATTGTTTACATATGAGAAGTTTGCTGATCATGCTCAGGAGCAGAAAAGACTGAAATAGCAATGTAAGGGGCATTGTTTTCTTAGTTTCCCCAGTGATCTGAGCACCTAGATAAAAAGCAATGCTAAACCAAGGGATGATATCCTATATAATAAAAGGATAATATGCAAATTGGCCAAATGGTGGAAGTACTGGTTGCTGTAATGCACACTGACCACCACGGGACAGACGCTTCATGCAGAAGCTGCCCCCTGGTGGTCAGTGCACTCCCACATGGGAAACGCTGCTCAGCTACAAGCTGATGAATAGTGAGCACAGCGGTGGTGGCGGGAGCCTTTCCTGCCTCTGTGGCAGTGCTAAAGATGTCCGACTGCAGCTTAGGCCTGCTCGCCTGAAGACATCCCCTGAGGGCTCCTGGACTACTAAAGGGTGCAGGCCAGGCTATGGGAATCCCCCCCCCCCCCCCGCAGTGCACAACTGTTGTGCACTGGGCCTTTAGTTTCAATATAATCAATTGAGTGACTAGTTTATAAGGTCTAAATGTGTGATAATACATCAAGCTTTCATAAAAGGTATTTTAAAAATATACTTTCTTTGCTATTCTATTTTCATTCACATCTAATCTAATAAAAGAGTAATATGTTAATTGTGTCACTCTGCTACATCCCAAGCTACACCCTGGGTGAGGGACTGAGGGCTATTTTCAGGCTGGTCACATCCCCTTCAGAGAGGGGGGTCTGCTACACCCACCAGCCAATCAGAGTGACTATATGCAAATTAACCCAATCAAGATTGCGGCCTGCAGCCACAGAGCCAGAGCAAACAGTAGGCTTCATGCCCCGGTGATGGAGGAAGCTGCCTGCCTAGACCGGCTGTGGCCTCCACTCATGGCAACAAAGTTTCAATTATAGAAGCCACATGCTGGAGCAAACAGGTGACTTTGTTGCACTTACGATGAGGGAAGCTGCCTGCCTATTCAGGCTGTGGTCTCCGCTCAAGGCAACAGAGTTTCAATTATAGAAGATAGTAAACCCCAGATACCTGCTTCCAGCCAGCCTCTCTGGGAGTTAGAGTGGCTGGGAGCTGTAGCCAGCCTGAAAACAGCCATCAGCCCCTCACCCAGGATGACCTCACCCTCATGGGGTTAGGGTTCCTGCTGGGGGGCTTGGCCATCCTGCAAACAGACATCAGCCCCTCACCCAGGCTGGCCTGGTGCCTCAGCAGGGCCCCAATCCCTGAATGGGATGTGGTCAGCCTGAAAACGGCCATCAGCTACTCACCCAGGCTGGCCAGGCACCCCAGCAGGGACCCCTACCCTGAATGGTGTGTGGCCAGTCTGAAAACAGCCCTCAGCCCCTCACCCAGGCTGGCCAGAAACTCCACTGGGACCCCACCCTGATCCGGGACACCCTTCAGGACAAACCAGCTGGCCCCCACCCATGTACCAGGCCTCTATCTTCTTATATAATAAAAGGGTAATATGCAAATTGACTCTAACAGCAGAACCACTGGGAATGACTGGTCACTATGACACACACTGACCACCAGGGGGCAGATGCTCAATGCAGAAGTTGCCCCTGGTGGTCAGTGCATTCCCACAGAGGGAGTTCTGCTCAGCCACAAGCCAGGTTGACGGCTGCCAGCACAGCGGTGGTAGTGGGAGCCTCTCCTGCCTTCTCAGCAGCACTAAGGATGTCTGACTGCAGTTTAGGCCTGCTGCCCGCTGGCAAGTGGACATCCCCTGAGGGCTTCTGGACTGCCAGAGGGATGTCTGACTGCCAGCTTAGGCCCAATTGCCCGGGGAGTGGGCCTAAGCCAGCAGGTGGACATCCCCTGAGGGGTCCCAGACTGGGAGGGCACAGGCTGGGATGAGGGACGCCCCCACCGAGTGCACAAATTTTTGTGTACCAGGCCTCTAGTAAAATATAAAAATTAGATCAATGTATATTGTTAAAATGATTACAGTAATCCTATTTTTAGGCCTAAAGGCAAGAATATGTTACTTAGGAAAAACCATAATAGCTAAATTGGAGTCCCCCCCCTCCATCACTATAAAAGTATTTTACTCACTTTCCTGAGGCTTTTTTAAATATCATTTTATTTTGGGTAAATGCAATGGATATTATCATTAGGTCACAATTCTACTTCAGATGTTTCATGACCCATAAAAATTTCAAGAGATATAACAAAATTTTGACTACATTGCTGCAATGACTATTATGGTGCTTTTAATTTATCTGTAAAGAAATGCATCTATTGCCCTGACTGGTTTGGCTCAGTGGGTAGAGCATTAGCCTGTGGACTCAAGGGTCCCAGGTTCGATTCCAGTCAAGGGCATGTACCTTGGTTGCAGGCACATCCCCAGTGGGGGTTGTGCAAGAGGCAGCTGATCGATGTTTCTCTCTCATCGATGTTTCTAACTCTCTATTCCTCTCCCTTACTTTCTGTAAAAAATCAATAAAACATATTTAAAAAAAGAAAAAAAAAGAAATGGATCTATTGGTTGGAAGAATTGGAGTCAAAAGAAGTGAGTTGTAATATGTACTCCTCCAGGTACTATATAAGGGGGTTCTTAATGGGGTTGGAGGGAGTAGATAGAAATGCTCAGCAATTGCTCAGTAACTGGTATCTATTATTATGAGTTCTATACATCAATCCCTTCTTATTGAACAAATAAGAAACTTCCTTAGAACTAAGGAAGTGATATTTTGTATTAGACTATTGTTTTATCCATTACCATTGTCTTAAACTGAGGCCTCAAAATATATTTTATGAATGGACATTTTTGACTTCCATGACACAGACAAAAATATGAAGGAAGATCCCTCTTTATTCTCTAGTATTTCTCATTAAAAATCTCTATAACTCTATTATCCATCATAGTAACATAATGCTTTGAATCTATCTAATCTAATAAAAGAGTAATATGCAAATTGACCATCACTCCATCACACACAAAAGCCACACCCACAAACCACACCCACCAACCAATCAGGAGCAAATATGCAAATTAACTCAAATAAGATGGAGGTGGCCACAGAGCTGGCGTTGCCCCAGGCAATGGAGGAAGCCAGGGTGGTGCGAGCCCTGAGCTCTACTCAAGGCTACAAAGTTTCAATTATAGAAGATAAACCCCAGATACCTGAGGGGCTGGGACCTTGGGTTGCCAGGGGCAACCCAGGCCTCGAGTGGGGGACAAGGCAACAAAGTTTCAATTATAGAAGTTAAATAAATCCCAGATACCAGGTTCCAACCAGGAACCCCAGTAGGGACCTGAACCCTGAAGGGGCTGAAATGGCCATCAGCCCCTCACCTAGGCTTGCCAGGCACGTCAGCAGATGCACATCCCCCAAGGGGTCCCAGACTGCGAGAGGGCACAGGTGGGGCTGAGGAACGCACTTGAGTGCACAAATTTTTATGCACCAGGCCTCTAATATATTATATATATATATATATATATATATATATATATATATATATATATATATATATATAATATATATATATATATGTAGTTGGGAGTTCAACTGGGAGACCAGGAGTTTGATCGGTTGCTATGACATACACTGACCATCAGGGGGTGGCGTGGAATGACGGAAGGCCCTGGGCAGCAGCTGGAAGGCCCCGATCAACCCTGATTGCCAGTCAGGCCTAGGGACCCCACCCGTGCATGAATTCTGTGCACCAGGGCTCTAGTATTATTATCATTATATTGGTATCATTATTTGTGTTATTATACATATTCTTATCTGTATTTAAAATAGAACTACCTTTTTTTTCTTTAAAAATTATTTATTTTCAACTTATAAAATATAGCTAAAATCTATGCAATCCTCACAATATTTAGTCGACAAGCAGATATTTCTACCTAAGTGTGCAGGATGTTTTTCTAATTGTTTCTGGGAGATACAAAAGGATTAATTATCTTATTCTGTGGGGTCTTACCGGCTACCAGAAAGATAGGCATATAAATAAAAAACTTAAATTCAAAGCATGATTTAGAAAAAATGCATCAATATTAGTGTGTATGTATGAAGTGAAAGCTTATAGTACAGGTGTGCTGACTCTTGGAGATCTGTTGAATTAGGGAGCAAATGCTTTATGTGAGGGGGATTTATCCAATGGAAACATATTCATGCATGGCTCCAGGAGAGACCTTGGGTGGTCAGCCGAAGAGAGTAAATCTTGGTATAAACTACCAAAGGGAGTGGATTTTGCTACTCTAAGTTGTCTCTTTGGCATAAGGATAATTTTGAACTAAAGGCAATCAAAACCTAGAGATCCAGAAAAATCTTTTTACCTCTCCTTCAACTGCCTATATTTACATTGGAAATAGGCCTGTGCCAGGAAGAGAGCTACTTCCAAAGATACCTTTTTACCAAAGAAATTTATCTGCATAATAGGGTAACCTTTGTTTCCCAAACACCTCCTTTGACCTTCCTGTGAAAGGCCTTCCTCCCTTTTGCTCCCCAGATCCCTGCTCCCTCTTTAGCTCAAGAGGTTGCATTAGCTTCAGTTACCAGGCAGCCTTGTGGTCTCATATTTTTGCAAGGCTTCTTACATACATAATTACATTTGTTTTTCTTTTGTAATTTGTCTCTTGTCAATTTGATCATTAGCCCAATCAAAGAACCTATAAGGGCTGAAGGAAAATTCTTACACCCATTCACTACTCACCTTTTCTTCATGTGTATCATTCTTTTTTAAAAAATATATATATATTTTATTGATTTTTTACAGAGAGGAAGGGAGAGGGATAGAGAGTTAGAAACATCAAAGAAAGAGAAACATCGATCAGCTGCCTCCTGCCCAACCCCCCAGTGGGGATGTGCCCACAACCAAGGCACATGCCCTTGACCGGAATTGAACCTGGGACCCTTCAGTCTATAGTTTGGCACTCTATCTACTGAACCAAACCAGTTAGGGCTGTATCATTCTTATACATAGGCCTATCCTAAGGAAGGGCATAAAAATAAAAGAATACATTAAATGAATGACCGTGTCAATCAAATATTTTACTAGAACATAAAGTACAAGTCTGCTGTACTTAATTTATTTTTATTATTTTTAAATTAAATTTATTAGGGTGATATTGGTTAATATATATTGGTGATATAGGTTTCAAGTGTACATTAAAAAAATGATTTCTCCTAGTAGTTGGGTAATACATAATACAAAATTTAAAAAGCACAGAAAAATATACATAAGAAAACATTGACTTAGGGTGGTGGTCACACAATATATACAGATGATATGTTGTAGAACTGTACATATATATCTTCATTTCCTGTTTCTTCTGTTCCTCTGTAGAATTCTGACTCTTTCTATTTCACAATTATTTGCAAATCCTATCTAATGGAAGCTACCAATTTTTGTTGTTGTTAATTCTCACCTGAGGATATTTTCCATTGATTTTTAGAGAGTGGAAGGGAGGAGGGAGAGAGAGAAACATTGATGTGAGAGAGACACATCAATTGATTGCCTCCCCTATACAGGCTGGACAGGGCCAGGGATCAAGCCGGCAACTGAGGCATGTTCTCTTGACCAGAATTAAACCTGGGACCCTTCAGTCCTAAGGTCGATGCTCTATCCACTGAGCTAATCTGACTAGGGCAGAAGCTACAAAATTTTACCGCCTAAGGAAAAGTAGTTGTATGAACGGAGAGGCAGTACACAAGTGATTCAAGATACAAAGGGCCACACTTCTCCCCTGACACAGGGTTCCTTCGGGTTATTGTTATGCAAAAGCATTGTCAAATGCACATTAAATGTTGACAAAATTTCCAGCAGACTTTAATAAGGAAAATGAAAATTCTAGTAGAACTAATGGAAAAATCTGGAAGACTATTAAAAAACAAACAGGAAAATTTCAAAAGCAAAAAGGGTGATGGTAGGGGGAACTGTTTATACATAAAAAATAAACAGCAACAAGAATGGTGGAGTACGGTGAGCACTATAGCAGTGGAGTTGAAACAGGTAGAGTCTAGAACAAGCATGTCAAACTCAAAGGCTAACACGGTCCAAAAAAGTGAGACATTCGGCCTGTGGGCCACAAGTTCGACATGCCTGGTCTAGATAGAAGGACCGGAGGGATGAGCCTTAAGCGTCCAACGAAATAGTTAAAATGAATGAGAAGGAATGAAAGGGAGCTCATCTGAGAAGATAAACAGGTGAGAAGGCCCAGAGGTCAGAGACTGAGGGCCTCCGGGTGGATCCCAATTTGGAGGTAATCCGCTGGGAGTACTTAAGATATTACAGGCTCCTGACAAAGTCTGTGCCTTGAGAAGTGAGACGAAAATGAGAAGAGCTCAGAGACGGGGGGAGTCGGCTTCATGTTTGCTCCACTTCCCTGGGTTGCCAGCCTTCTGTTTCAGCTCCAAGAGTAGTTTCGTATTTACACTCAGTGTGCCATCTGTTATTTTCCTGCTTGACTAATTAC
This sequence comes from Murina feae, assembly GCA_004026665.1. Taxonomy (NCBI): domain Eukaryota; kingdom Metazoa; phylum Chordata; class Mammalia; order Chiroptera; family Vespertilionidae; genus Murina; species Murina feae. Next base: position 15,129 of record PVJC01022635.1, read on the forward strand.
GAAATCCCTCTATGTGCTGGAGCAACGGAAATCTCTGTATCTTTCTCTCTGGAAACAGAAATTGTGGATGACCCAGGAAGTCTGAGCTGCAGGCAGTTCTTCTCCCCATCCAGCCTGTCTGATGTCCCAGGTCTCCCTGGGTGACCGTTCCGCCCATGTCTCCAGCTGCTGGTCATTGGCTGCTGCTGCCGGGGCTGGTGAAGGAGGGCTGCTTCCAGTGGTTTACAAACAAATGCAGCAGGGAACCTGGAGGAATGTGACCAACACCCTGCTCTGAGGGTAAGTGGGGACGCCATACCAAGCATCCCAACTACAGCTAAAGAGTTTGAATAGCCATTCTGTGTATTGAAGACACCCTTCCCTGCCCCCATATTATTTAATTGCAGGGGAAAAGACTGTGATATTAAGTCTGAGCTCCATTTTCTAAGTAGAGAAACATACTAGGAGTCTCTGGACCAATTTTCCCAAGTCAATTGAAAGGTAAATGTTTGCATTCTGATGATAAACTCATGTAGGAGGAAGCAGCGAGGGAGGAAAACAATAACGGTGACAAACCATCAAGTTAGAGAAAGAGTAAAGTTTCTTTATGCATAATTTAATTTTATTTATGTCCCCTTTACCCCCCATTAACCTCTTCTAACCCACCCTCACCCCCTCCTCCCCTGCTCTAGGCCTTCACCGCCCTATTGTCCCTGTCCTTGGGTTATGCACATATGCATACAAGTTCTTTGGTTGATCTCATCCCCCCACCCACCCACCTTCCCCCACCTTCGATGTCACAGTATCTTTTTATTTGGTTAATTAAATTATATACCTTTGAACTGTACATTTCTGTGACATAATCTGTAAATTACATTGTTTTCCCACCACCCGAAGTCAAATCTCCCATCACCATATATCAGATCCCCTTTACTCTTTTTTTTTTTAAAACATAGGACTTTTTTTTGTTTTGTTTTTAAATACATTTTATTGAATTTTCACAGAGGAAGAGAGAGGGGTAGAGAGCTAGAAACATCGATGAGAGAGAAACCTTGATCAGGTGCCTCCCGCACACTCCCCACCAGAGATGTGCCCACAACCACGGTACATGTCCTTGACCGGAATCGAACCTGGGACCCTTGAGTCTGCAGGCTGACGCTCTATGCACTGAGCCAAACTGGTCAGGGCCACTAGTACGCTTTACTACCCCTTCCCTCTGATAACCACGATACTGTTGTCTGTATCTGTGAGTTTTTATTTGTTTGTTTGCTGCTTTCCACATATGAGTGAAATTGTGTGTGTGTGTGTGTGTTTTCTGTTGTTGTTTTTTTTACCTTTTGTCTGACTTATTTTGCTTAGCATGATATTCTCAAGGTATATCCATGTTGTCAGAAATGGCAGTATTTCCTTTTTTCTTTGGCTGAGTGCTATTCCATTGTGTATATGTACCACATTTTTATCCAGTCCTCTATCAAAGGACACTTTGGTTGTTTCCGTGTCTTCGCCACCATGAATGATGCTGTAATGAACATAGGGATGCATATATCTTTGTGAATGAATGTTTTCAAGTTTTTTAGGTAGATGCCCAGGAGAGGGATTGTTGGGTCATATGGTAATCACTCTGTTCTTAATATTTTGAGGAACCTCCATACTGTTTTCCATAGTGGCTGTACCAGTTTACATTCCCAAAAGCATGAATGAGGTTCCCATTTCTCCACAATCTTTCAACACTTGTTATTACTTGTCTTGATGATGATAGCCATTCTAACAGGTGTGAGGTGGTGTCTCATTGTAGTTTTGATTTGTATTTCCCTAATAGCTAATGAAGTTGAGCATCTTTTTATATAATTGTTGGCCATTTGCATGTCTTCTTGGGAAAAGTGTTTGTTCAGGTTCTCTGCCCATTTTTTAATTGGATTTTTATTTGTTTGGTGCTGAGTTGAATGAGTTCTTTATATATTTTGGATATTAACCCCTACTTGAAGCTGTTGTTTGCAAATAGTTTCTCTCATTTGGTTGGTAGCCTATTTTGTTTTGCTGGTGGTTTCAATTACTGTGTTTATACATTTTTTAGGTTAAGAGTTTTATTTTTTATAGGGCTGGAAAAAGGATGAGCAAATCATAATAAACAAAGGGTTTATAATCTCATGGCATTTGTTTTAATTCAAAGACCATGCAGCAGAGCCAAAATGTGTGGTCTGTAGGACCACGGCCTTCTCTTGGCTGCACATATTAGGGGTGCTCCGTGTCAAAGATTTCCATCACGCTTACTGTCAAAGGGCAGCACAGCTCTCTCCAATGAGCACAGAGGAGGCAGGATTCTCCAAACATGTAGGCAAAAATACTGGGTCCTCATCCTGAGCAAAGGCTGTTTAAGAGTTGACTCAATTAATCAGTGCATGCCACTCACCTTTCCCAAAAGATAACTGGGAAGGGTTTATGCAGACATCAATAAGGACATTACGCTATATAAATTAAGGTTGAGCATATAAATGGATGCACATACATGTATATATCTACAATATATATTATATATGATATATTTTTATATATTTTATAATATATATGTAAAAACCTCAAAAAGATACTTAAAAAAAATCCTGATCCAAGGATATTTTTACATTAGTTTTTAGAGGGAGTGGAAGACAGAGGGAAAGACAGAGAGAAATATCGATGTGAGAGAAACACATCGATTGGTTGCCTCCTGCACATGCCCCAACCAGGGCTCTGGCCTGGGAGGAGCCTGTGATTGAGGTATGTACCCTTGACTGACATGGAACTTGGGACCCTTTGGTCTACAGACCAATGCTCTATCTACTGAGCCAAACCAGCTAGGGCAAAAGGATACTTTCTTTAACAAACAGCAAGCACAATTCTGAGAGAACCACAGCTAGGGGAGAAACATTTAATCTTTGAAGGTGACACAAACTCTGGGGCATAGTACAAAAGATGACATTGTCACAAAGTCCTCACAGGTTATTCTATTCAACCATAAACTGTCTAGTTCATTCAGTGTCCTGGTTTTGATTTGATGTAATCTTCTCTTAAATGGTAGAAGGAAAATGATAGCCTCTGGAGACATCCATATTCCTTAAGTGTCATGAGTATCATTTGATTAGTTTAGTCTATTGTATGGATTCTGGCTCCCACCTACTCACTACACTAATATGTATTTTCTCATTCAAGCATTTTACAGTACTTTTGAAAGCCCCGAAGAAACAGTACATTTCCTTGAACAGAAAATTAGTTCTCATTACTTTTCCTGCTGTTTCATTTCTTTGTTTCATGTTAACAGAGAACAATAAAGAATAACCAGCAAAATAAGCAAAAAATAATATGTGTAATATGTGTATATTATTATTATTATATAGGGGGCTCCTCAAATGTATAGACACTTTGAATAATTATGAAGTCCGTGCTTATTAAAATACATTTCATTTTCAAAATGGAGTTATCAGCTATTAGAGTGTGCATGCATTTTTATGGACACCCTGTATTTATATAATAGTACTAGGTGCCCAGTGCACGAATTCATGCACCTTGAAAGGAAATGTGGGCTGCAAAGCTGCGGTAGGCACAGGGGCACATCTCGCCCATCCTCTGCGCCCTGCCTGGCCTTCCCACCATGGCCCCTGGTTCTCTGTCTTCTGGCAGCCCCACTCCTGCTGCCGCTGCTCCCATGTGCTGACAGTGCTGGCCTCGCTCGCACCTGCTGACAGCGCGGAGCACTTGGAGCTTGTGCCAGCAGCAGCTGCAAGTGGGGCCAGTGTCATCAGCGGGTGCAAATGGCAGCTGCTGCCCTGATCACCCCTCAGGAGCAGGGGGAGGTGGAGAAACTCTCAGGGGTGTTCAAGGCTAGTAGCCACCGCTTGTACCCGCTGACAGCACTGAGCAATCAGAGTGGCAGCTCTGATGCTGGCTTCAGGTGTGAGCAGGGCCATCTCCAGCAGTGGGTGTGAGAGGCAGCTGCCAGCCCTGATCACCCCTCAGGAGCAGGGGAAAGTGGAGAAGCCTTGAGGGGTGATTGGGCTGACAGCCGCTGCTCTCACCCACTGATGGTGCCGAGCGATCAGGGCCACCACCACACACCAGCAGTGGGTGCGAGTGGTGGCTCCAGCACTGGCAGCAGGTGCGAGCGCTGGCCGGGACTGCAGCACGTGGGAACAAAGCATTTTCAGTAACCACCAGAGGCTCACCTCAATGACAGCGACCAGCGCCCCGCCTTGGTCTGGCACTCCCGCCATTCCGCCATGGCCAACACCCACCATGTTCCGCGCTCTGCCACCTGCTGTTGACACCCGCCATATTCCACGTGCACCACCTGATGGATGGCAGCGCATTTCATAGCGACTGGTTGTTCGGTTGTTTTGCCGTTCAGTTCATTTGCATATTAGGGTTTTATACATGTAGATATGTTATATATTATATATTATTTATATATAACATGTTATTAATATGATATAATATTTATATAGAATATAAAATTATAAATAATATAATAGTATATTTTTCTAAGAGAATATTTATTGGGTAAATTACAGAGCTAGAAAATATAATTCCTATAAGAAATGGGCTTAGAAAATAAGTTATAGAGGTAAAGGAAGGGCCCTTGGAGCTTGGGAGTAAGAAAGCTAATGGTAAGGTACCTGGGGATAGGGAGGGGGAAGGCAAAGGCATGGGCAAGCTCCCTGGAGGGAGAGAGCCGATAATAGTATTTTTATATAATAGTATATATATAACGCATGTAATTATATGTATGTGCATTTTTGACAGACTGATGGCATTGTGAATATGAATACTTCCTATGTTGCTTTCTGTGTGATGTGCCAGGGTAAAAAGTAAAGGAAGCATTTCCACACTTTCCAGCAGCCTCAGCAGGCATGAGGAATAATTCTTCCTTTCCGTCTGCTCAACATGTACTCAGCTAGTCTATTACGTTATATAAAGACTGTGGGTAAAAAAGCATACTTCAATGTGGTGTCTGTCACATCCCAGACTGGAAAAGGGTACTAGACTGTTTGCTTAAGGGTATAATTTTGCCCTTTGTCTTAATTAGCACTTGGAAGATTACAAGGCATAAAAATGAAGTGACAGAAAAATAAATGCATGCTAACCTGTAGCCAGCAATGTCCTAAATTATTTTCTCTCCCTCGAAAACAGACATAGTCATGCTAGAAAAAGAATGGTCTGATTTAAAAATGCGAGAGAGAATGTATGGACCAGAAACTAAATGCATAGAAGTATGAAGATCTTTCTATAACCACCTAAGAGTTCTTCACTCTCTACATCTTCTTTTTATAAACAGTCTCAGTGTAACGATGTGATTACTCAGAATTTACTTTAAAAAGAGCAAGTACTCCCTCTGACCTTTGAAAAGTCATGAGGCACTGCCCGAAATAGGCACAGCATTGTTATTTTGGTTTTAATTATCATCACTGGTGCTGATATTTATGTCTAGAATCAGATTAGAGGCTGATGACATACAAAAGTGGAGCCATAATACCAGACCATTAGGTGAAAAGGCAAAAAGTCACATTCAGAAATCAAATGGCATATCTCTTCTGTGGCAGGACTGTCTTTGGCATTTATCTCTAAGTAGGGTTACCAGGTTTATCAAAACACAAAGCCAGCAGAAACAAAGTTTTAACCAGAACAGGACATCCCATCAAGTTTTAATTTCATATTAACAGTGACTTATTTTATCATTATGATTATTTTCTTATTTTTCAATATTACCCAAATGTATACTTTATATCAAAAAGTTTTTATTTCATTAACATTGATGTTTATCTAGTGTAACTTCCTTGAAGGATAACATGTATTTAACAACGTAAGCTTTCGTACCTTTGTTTTTAAAATCACCTTATAATTGGTCTTGGATTGTCTATTTATTTAAAAAAGCTGCCTGTGGAGAGTTTTAAATAACTACAATTCATGCTTAATGTTCTGAACTTTGGTTTAAATGTAAAAAAAAAGGATTCGTATTTTGATTTTTGCCTTTATAGAGAAAAAAGTTGAATTAAATGATGCAGAATAAATTGCAACCATTCATTTCATGTAGAAAATGTTTAGGGAGGGGGAAAGGATGGTAGCTTATATATCTTCTATTCATAAAGAAAAAAAGGTCAGAAAACGAATTCATAACTATAGACACTTCTGAGAAATACCTTATAAAAATGTTCTTAGCTTGTCTTTGGTGTGCATTTTGAGACTTGAATGCATTATTGAAAATGATTTCTCCAAGCAAATAAAGATGTCATATCTTAAAAAATTATGTTGTTGACCAGCATATCAGATTAGATAAATGCAATATAATTTCTTAACAATCTAGGAAAACTATTAGGATAAGTAATGCAAACCAAAAGGACTGTTGATTAGTAAAATTGACTGAGTGTTCTATTTTGAGATGCAAATCGACCTTCGAAATATAATTCACAATACTTTATTAAGTGCTCCAAAGTTGACCTAACTTTTCTTTCTCCACTGGTACAAAAACTAATTTCATTTTGATTGGTCATCAATTATTTGTAAATTGTGTGCTTTCTCCAAATAGCATTGCATATTTTTGTTATCTTATGTAGATTTATATACAAGGAAATAAAGCAAAGAGTTTCACTAAGACAGATTTAATAGGAACAAGAAAAAGTGAAAAACTCGTGGGGCTATGTAGAATTTTTAAAATTTGTGAGATATCAGAAGTTTTCGACTTGAGTCAAAGACACAATATTTATTCACTTCTTGGAGACAAGAAAGTTTGTACTCCTGGCATGAAATATTGGAAGACTCAGAGGCTGTCTGTTCTCTTTTCAGTGTTAGTATTGACAGCTTGGAACTCATCAAATAACTTTCCTTTGCCCCTGTTTCTGCCCTTTGTAATGGGTGGAAATACGTGAGCTTGCCTCAAGGCTTAGTGTTGTTGTTTTATAGATTTAAATAACCTCAAGTGACTGATGAAGACTACAGGTCTCATCCTGACACTGCTCTGGAATATCTTTGTGTCAAGTCAGTACTGGACAGTGCTGGGTGGAGGTCAGATGCAGTAGTGGGTGTGGTGAGAGCATTCCTGAAATTGTAAGGGTGAGCTCAGTCCCCATTATGGACAGAATAGGATGAGTAGGCCATTATCCCCTCTCTACTGCCTTGTAGGATCACTCCATGGAAAAGACCAGATGCTTTCAGCCTATGAATTCAGTGTATGACTGAGGCATATGTGTTTTCTCCTGATAGAACAAGATAAGTGAACTCCATCCTTTTTTTGAAAACCATTCTGTCTTGATAACCATTATAGAAAACTTAATCAAATGTATAAATTCTTAAGCTCAATTGAAGAGACATGCTCCCAGATTTTGAGAGAAATGGGTATAGATGTTTCAATACTTAAAGGCATCATAAATACACTAGACATCTTTAAACTAGATATTAATTATTCATTTATTCAACAAGTACTTTTCAAACAATTATTACATTTGGGGTACTATACTAGACATTGGAGATAGAGTCTTAAAATGAGACATGATCTCTATGTTCATGGAAGAACCCTAATCCTTGTCAACATCAGTTGAATGAAAACTATCCCAGGATCCAGAGAACAATAGCCCTTCACATAATATGATTCTAAACTAATAAATGTGATGACAAATATACAGAGAATATTTTATTTTATGTAACAGGGACATGCACTACAGTTTATCACAGCCTCCATGCAAAATTTTTTTGCTGAGATATTTTAAAGGGCCAGATCTAGGAATAAAATAGAAAAGCAGCTGTATTCATTTGCATATATTTGCATCTACACTGCACATTCTTCATTGGAAATTAGAATTCTTGGACATTACCTCAAAAATGTAGTTTCCAGGATTTCTTTTCTCAATGCCTTCTTATAAACCTATTCATGGTTTCCCCGGTATTCATACCAGAGGTTGGGAATGCATACTGTACTTAAAAGCTTTCTCTTGCTAACCACCTTGGAAAGATACATTTACCTTTCATAAATGTCACAGATGTGCAAACCTGCTGAAATCTGAGCCTAGAGAAAGGGAGAGCCGGAGTACTTAAGAGAGTCTAGTGCTGGGAATGACGAAAGTCAGTATCAGTGAGTCCCACATGCTACCCTTCTAAATCAGAGTCAAAGGTGTGGTTCCCCAGGCAAGCCTCTGCATGTCGGGGAAGAACAACAAGCCTCCTATACCTTTAGATCAGGATTGATGTTTCAGTTCAGGTTTTGTTTTCCTATCAAGGTGGTATAATCTTAACTAATAAAAGTGTAATATTGAAATTAACTGTTTCTCCAGGATGGGGTAAGCCATGCCCACCAGCCAATCAGAGTGACTGTATGCAAATTAGCCCAGACAACATGGAGGCCGCCACTCACGGACCTGAGTAAATGGCAGCTTCCATTGCAGCAGGAGTGAAAGTGAAACTGTGGCCCACTCCCCTCCGCTTATCCTCAAGCAAAACACACGTTTGCAACATAATAACAATCATAGAATCCTCGGGAGCTGAAGGAAACAGCAGGCCTGGCTTCATCACTAAGTAACATTGTTTCATTATAGAGGTTGCGAGGTGAGGTGAAGCAGAGAGGAGGTTTCGTTACAAGTCTAGGCCCCGGCTTAAAGGAACAGCATCAATTATAGAAGATAAACAAACCCCAGAACCTGCGTCCAGCCAGCCTTGCTGGGACATTGGGTCAATGAGAGCTGTGGGCAGCCTTAAAGCCTAAAAGCGCCAATCAGCCCGTCACCCACACTGGCCACAACCCAGTGAGGTGAGGGACGTTCCTAGGGGGCTTGGCCAGCCTGAAAACAGCCATCAGCCCGCCAGCTGATGAGACACGCCAGCAGGTGGACATCCCCGAGGGGTCCCAGACTGCGAGAGGGCACAGGCCGGGCTGAGGGACCTCCCGAGTGCACAGAGCGGCTGCAGGGCGGAACAGTGCAGGACCCAGGACCGCTGAGTGGGAAAGAGGCAGCAGGGTTGGCAGCCTGCTTGGTGGCTGCCCAGACCCCTTGCAGGGCACTGGGGAACGGGAAAGGGGCAGTGGGGGTCGGGAGCCTGCTTGGCGGCTTCCCAGGCCCTTTGTGGGGCACCGGGGAGCAGGAAAGCAAGGTGGCAGGGGCCGGGGTCCTGCTTGGTGGTTCCCCAGACCCCTTGGTGGCACCAGGGAGTGGGAAAGGAAGGCTGCAGGGGCTGGGGGCCTGCTTGGCGGCTCCCCAGGTCCCTTCCGGGGATCATGGAGCAGGAAAAGGCTGGCCTGATCATGAGGCGGGGTTTTCCCTGCTTTCTGGTGGCTGGAGGAAGATGGGCAGTAGGCAAGCTTGGGAGGCAGGCAGCACCCAGCCCTGGTCACAGCTCAAAAAAGAGAACAACATGCAGGGGAGGGCAAGAGTCTGAGAGATCAACATAAAGGGGATGCCTGCTCCAAGCCTCCACAGTGTGCCTGGGGCAGGCCCCCAGCAGGTAGACACACACAGGAGGACTGCTCCGAGCCGCAGATGCAGCTGGGGGCAGGTCCCCAGTGGCGAGACACACACACACACACAAAAGGCGCCTGGCAGACTGGGGCCATCATAGGACATTCACTGAGGGGTTCCAGACTGTGAGAGGGGGCAGGCTGGGCTGAGGGACCCCTCCCCCCCTTTCATGAATTTTGTGCACCGGGCCCCTAGTATTTAACAACAGCAATAATATCAGTGATCACATGTTATTTCCTTGATGCATGCCAGTAACTTCGCCAAATGCGTTTGTCATTTTATTCATTTGATAGGAAAAATTTCTATGAGGTAGGCAATCCTATCCTATATACTAAAAACCTAATATGCTAAGTGTCTGACCGTTCGGCCAGTCGCTATGAGGCACACTGATCACCAGGGGCAGATTCTCCAATGGGCAGGTTAGCTTGCTGCTGGGGTCCAGCCAATTGGGACAGGGTGAGATGGGCCAGACATGCCCTGACCCTCCCACGGTCCCTCCCTGGCCCCCATCGTGCACTGGTGGGGTCCCTTGGCCTGGCCTGTGCCCTTGCACAATCCAGAACCCATTGGGGGATGGGAGGGAGCCAGCTTCGGCCCCATCCCCTCAGGCCAGGCCGAGGCATCCCATTGGTGCATGAATCCATGCACCGGGCCTCTAGTATAATTCTATTCATTTTCAGATAAAGGAACTGAAGTGCCCAGAAGTGATTTGAACATAGACATAGAGTTCGCAAGTAGGCTAGCCAAGATTCCAACTAGACTCATCTGATGATTGGAAATGCTAGCATGTTCACTTCTACTTACCCTGCTAAGAAGAGCAATAAGGGAAAAATTAAAACGGAACAAATGCCTGGAAGAAAAGCAAGCCCAAACCACTTAGATAGGGATAGGGATGGCGTTAATACCTAGTGAAGTGTCTATGTGAAAATTTGATTATACATTCTTTATTTGCACCATATGCATATAGAGATAGACAGTAAATCAGGTTTATTTATTCTCACCCTCCTTATTGAAAGCAGAAGCTTAAAATTAAGGAAAAAAGCAAAATCTGAGTGATCAGTCAAGAAGTATTAAATCAGGGGATATTTCTGGAAAACTAAATCAGCCCGCTAGCCCTTTCACGCCGGCCGTTCAATATCATAATAAGCATGCCCACCACTTGAACTGAAAGTTTCAAAACTTATTGGTACCAATCTGATAAATCTTGAAATAAAGGAGTCATAAAATCCACATTATAAAAAAGAGAATTAAAATGAAAATTGCAAGCCCTGGTCTATTACAGTACAATTTGATTTTTAGCCCTTTAAATCATTTTGCATAGAAAGAATAGGACAATTTTCATAATTTAGGAACTGGTTGATTTGCTTGTACACTGTGCTCAGACTTACCGAAAAGAAAAAAAAATGTGTTCTTGTTTAAATGTATCAAAAATCACCAGGCTGCGGAGAGGTATGAGTGTCCTAAAAAATAATCATTGCTTTTACATCTTTTCCCAGTGTTCCAAAACCTACAATTATCGTCATCTCCATCAATTCAGAAGTTTCGCTCCAAGTTCCTCTATAATCTCACTTTACCTACACGCCTCACTTTTCTTTTCAATTAAGGCAGCGTTTTAGTTCTGACACTATATCTATATACAAATTCAATTCCTGCCTCACATTATTGCTTAGGTTATAACACATGCTTATGTGTATACACCATGTCTTTTCTCCATTTCTTTACCTATTGGAGATTCCATTTAAACCTTACCTGCTCCACAAAACACATTCTAAAGGGTTACGTTACACTTGTAATCTATTACATTTATAGTCATTAGCATGTTTATCAATTTTGTGTGTGTGTGTGTGTGTGTGTCCACATTTAGTTTACAAGGCACTTTGACAATATAAAAATAAAGACATGCAATTCCTTTAATCCCCAATGACAGTGCTAAGAATGTATGTTTATAGTAATAAAAGCATAATATGCTAATTAGACCCGACAGCTGAATGACCTTCCAGATGTCATTCTGGATGTCCTTCTGGATAAAGCCTCCATGGTGGAGGCAGAGGCAGTTAGGGGCAATCAGGCAGGCAGGCAAGCAGTTAGGGGTGATCAGATAGGCAGCGGAGTGGTTAGGGGTGATCAGGCAGGCAGGCAGAGTAGTTAGGGATGATCAGGCATGCGGGCGAGTGGTTAGGAATGATGAGGCAGACAGGCAAGCAGTTAGGGGCGATGAGGCAGGCAGGCAAGTGGTTAGGAGCCAATAATCCTGGGTTGCAAGAGGGTGCAGGCCAGGCTGAGGTAACCCCCACCCCCATGCATAAATTTTGTGCACTAAGCCTCTAGTATATCTATAATATATATAGGAGGTACCCCCAAAATGTATATGCACTAACAGTTGAAAGCTCAATTTTGAAAATGAAATGTATTTTAATAAACACTGCCTTTATAATTACTCAAAGTGTATGTATATATTTTGGGGGGACACCCTATATATTCATAATATTTATATATATTTATGATATATATGTGTATATTGAAAAACTTGGAAAATATTCTAAGGAGATCAGATACAATTTACTTTTTTTTAATATAGGGAGGTAGAGACATACTTTGACAAAAGTATTCATTTAAATATTTACTATAAGCACTTACAATGTTAACTTCTTTGTGTTTTATATTTAGTCTTTGCAAAAACTTTACTGCAGCAAATGCTCTATTATCCCCATTTATAGATGAATGTGGATATATGTTTAAATCTGCATACCTAAATTATTAAAGAATACACAGTGTTGACAGTAGTGGCTTATGGGAAGTGCAGTTTTTTATTTTTTTAAATATATTTTTATTGATTTCGGAGAGGAAGAGAGAAGGAGAGAGAGATAGAAACATCAATGATGAGAATCACTGATCAGCTGCCTCCTGCATGCTCCCTACTGGGGATCAAGCCCACAACCTGGGCCCCTTAACTGGATTTGAACCCCGAGACCCCTATCCATTAAGCCAAACCAGCTAGGGCAGAAGTGCAGTTTATATTTGGAACACATAGTTTTTATTATGTGCCCTTCTATATTGTTTTTTAAAAAACTATTATTATACATTTCAGTACAGTGTAGTAACAGAGAAGGAAAGTTAGCTGTTTTTTCCCCTCTCACTGCGCTGTGAACCCTTTCAGGAAGAAGCAATGATCTATCAAATTATAGTGATGAATCCAGTAGATCTGCTGCTGGTGCCCCTGTTTCCATTGCAGAGAAAATAAAAACAATTCAATTTTCACAAATGTAAATTCTTTAAAAAAAAGCAAACTCTGCTCTTTTGTTTGGGAATATAATATTTACTTATTTCATATTTGCAATGTTGTAAAATTGTGCAACTGCTTTTTAACCACCCTAAGAGAATTTCATTCAAGGTAGCTATTTTACAAGAATGTAAGTTCCTGTGAGGTAATTCAACCATTGTTCAATTCTTTTTTTTTTTTTTTTTAATTTATCTTTATTGTTCAGATTATTACAGTTGTTCCTCTTTTTTCCCCCATAGCTCCCCTCCTCCCAATTCCCACCCCAACCTCTGACCTTGCCCCCCCCGATTGTCCTCATCCATAGGTGTACAATTATTGTCCAGTCTCTTCATGCATCCCCAACACCCTTAACCCCCGAAAATTGTCAGTCCACTCCCTTTCTATGCCTCTGATTCTATTCTATTCTCAAAGGATACCTTTCAGCATTTCATATAATACTGGTTGGGTG